>SRPV01000304.1:0-23602 GCA_018360135.1 Claviceps sorghi | reverse complement strand
TATTCCTTTATTTCCTTAGGGTTAAGGGGCTTAGTAAGCTAAGTTTTTAAGACCCCTAGCTGCATAGGAATTCCAACTGCCTTACAATTTTTAAGCTTAAAGCGTGCTAAGGCCTCTTAAATATACTGTTTTTGGTGTATTTTTAGAGTCTTATTTTTTTAATTACGCTGGATTTGCACCCCTAGAAAGAATTCTGCAGGGCCCCTATCTTCTATAGGGTAGGCTTTATATAAGGCCTTTTTAAGCTGATTTATATATTATAAATTTAGCCCTATTAGAAGGCAATTATCAATATATATAATAATAAAAGTCTTGGTTTTAGGATTATAGAATATAGCAGGGTCAGATACAAAGGGGCTAAAGCCAAGGCTTTTTAGCACTTTTATTAGCGTTTGCTGCCACTCTTTAGAGCTTTGCTTTAGGCTATAAAGGGTCTTTCTAAGGATAATTATCTAATTTTTAGAAGCCTTATAGCTATAGCTTTTAGCTAATTTAGCTAATTATGGATTTTGCTTGATAAATTCCGTGAAGCCCTTTAGAATCATTATATAAATAAGCTCTTTAAGGTGGCTATTTAAAAACGCACCTATAAAGTCTACTTACTCTATTTCCTAGTCCTTTATAGCTGCTAAAGCTAATAAAATCCGCTAGCTAAAGGGAATACTAGTAGCAGTAAAGGTATCTGTGTAATCTAGACCTTCTATTTATATAAATCCTTTTGTAATAAGCTAAGCTTTGTATTTTAGAGGATTATTTTCTTTATCTCTCTTTATCTTTAATACTAAGCGATTTTTTAGAACTTTCTGGCTCTTAGGGACTTAGTCTGCCTCTATAAATTCGAAAGTTCCAGCCTTTAGAAGTTACTTAAATTCGCTAAATATAGCTTTTAGCTATTTAGCTTTTTTTAGGGAATTTAAAGCTTACTTTTAGGTCTTAGGCTTACTATTAAGCATATTTTCTTTTGCTTTTAGTTGTGCCTTATAGCAGATTTTTTGTACTACAGCCCCTATATTAATATCCATTTTTTCTGGATTTAAATCGATTTTTTCGGGCAAGAATTGCGGGGAGTTTAGGGAAATTAAATCCCTAGGGCTAGGGGCTTAGCTAAGCTCTAAATTAACTATTTCTTTATTAGCTATAGGGTAATCCTTATTACTAAGAATAACCTTATTAGGTTATTATTCCCCCTCTAAGGAATTACTTCCTATAGAAGGGTTAGAGGGTTCTAAAGCCTTAGCCCCCTCTAAAATTATAGAGGGTTCTAGGGCATTTTTAGTAGGAAAATCCCCCTCTAAAGAGCTATTCCCTATAGAAAGCCTAGGAAGGCCGCTAGAAATAGGGCCTATAGGTTCTATAATTTTAAGAAAGCTAGTCTTTATTATAAGCTTCTTAAAGGGAATATATACTATATAGGTCTTAGAACCTACTATAGCAATTAGCCTTTTAGGCACAGTCTTAGGGGCTAGCTTCTAAGCTTTAGGCCTTTTTTTTAGTAGAATTAGAACCTCATAATAAGAGCCTATAGCCCTAAGAGAGCTATAATTAGGCCTAAAAGGCTTATTAAAATTATTAGCTAATAATTGTGCTAGGCACGCTGGTTTTGTGGAATTAGCCAATAAATTTATAGAATTTAATACTGAAAAAAGTGCAAAATTCCATAAAAATAAAGGTAAACTAGACCAGTGTAGGGTAGCCCGTAATCTATCTATAATAACATAAATAGAACGCTTAGCTAATCTATTTTGCTTATAAATATAAGGGGAAGAAGTAGTGAATTTAATCCCCTTTTTAGCTAGCTAGCTCTGTAAAGTAGAATTAATTTCTTTACCCCTATTAAAATGTAGATGTTTAGGGTAGGTCTTAAATTCGTTCTTTAGGGTTCTAAAGAAGCCTTTTATAGCTAAAAATATAGTAGGGCCTTCCTTATTAGGAATTTACAAAGCCCACCTAAATCTAGTCTTTTAGTCCACTAGAAATAAGCAAATTTAGTGCCTATTATAGGGAATAGAGCTTATTTTTACTATATCCCCCTCTATTCTATTAAGGGCTTTAGGGGGGTTAGGGATAGGATTTTTACTAGGCCTTCTAACTGCTTTAGTTTAGTTATATGCTAGGCAGTTAAAATCCTTATCTTTAATACTAAAAAAATCCGGTATTCCCTTAGCTAATTAGCTTATTTTCTTTAGAAGGGTGAGCCCTAAATACCCTAGCTAGATATGCTAAATTCCAGCTAGTTTTAGCAATTTTTAGTACAAATTAAGCTCTAAAAAATCACTTTTAGTGCCTAATTTAGGTGGCCTTTTAGGCCCTATAGGGCCTTCTTCCTTAGCTCCTTGCTGGGTCCCTTCTAAGGAGCTATAGGCCTCTTAGTGAGGCACTAGCGAACCTAGGGGCTCTAAAATTTCTTTAGTTGCCTTATAGTCTTCTAAAGCCTCTAATAAAACAGTGAGAGGGTCCGCTAAAACCCCCTATAAATCCTTAGATTTAGGGACTAAATCTTACAATTTAGGGGCCTAGCTTAGGGCTATAGGCATTAGGGAAGAAGGGGCTATAGGATTAGGGGGTTTTAAATCACTAAAATCCCCTAATTCTTCAATTTTAGCGGCTTCGTTAGCCTAGGATAGCTCTTGTAAAGGTATTTCTACCTCTATAGGGTGGCTGCTAGCCTGGTAGTAAAAATAACCGTTATAGTGGCTAGAAGAGCTACTATTAAAGGTTTTTAAAAGGGGTGTATTATTATCTTTTACTTAGAAGAAAAAACCATGTTTTCTAATATTTAAAAGACTAATATAAGACCTATTAGCTAAATATAAGGCATTTTTACTTATATAGCCCCTTGCTAAATAGTGCTTTAATCTGCTAACTATATTTATATCTAGGTCTGGAAAATATAGCGCATTTTAAAGGACTAAAGGCCTATATTTATTAGGGTTTTGCTAGTAAAGCACTAAAAATTTAGCTTTTTTAAATCCCTTTAGATAGATAGATCCCTTACTAGTAGAAATAGGCCTAGCCTAACCCTTTTTATAGGGTGTATAGCCTATAAAGTGCTCTTTAGAATTAACTAAATGCACTATAGAGCCTGTATTATAAAAAAAGGCATTCTTTATTACTTTATAACTAAAATTAAAGGCCTTAGAAGATATTTTATCTTTTAGCTCACTTTTAGTACTAATAACACTGCTAGAATTAGAAGATTTGCTGCTAGTACTAGGGCTGCTAGGTTTACTAAGGGGCTCTAAAGAGCCGCTAGTAAGGCTAAAATTACCTAGCATAAAAGCGCCCTCTTAGGTCTTATCCTTAGCCTTTTTAGAGGATTTTTCAGATGATTTGCCTTTCTTTTTCTTAGAAAAGGACTTAGAATTTCCCTTATTTTCTTTAGGGTTATTCTTTTTATTCTTATTCTTTTTAGAATTAGAATTAGGGGTTTTATTTTCTTTAGATCCCTTATGTATAGATTCTTTAGCTTTATAATTTAAAGCTTTAGCTATTATAGAGCTTTTATCTCACTACTCTTCTAGTAGGTTTGCTATTAAAAATTGTAGATTTAGTGCCTCTATAGGGATCCCTAGGGCCCTATTAGTCCTTATAGCAAATTATTGCCTTTCTGCCTACTAAGGAAAAGTAGACTTTAATGCTTGTAAATACTAATTTACTTAATCTATAGGCTCTATAGAAACGCTAAAAATTGCTAATTTAGCTAGTAAATTATTAAATAAAGCATTAAAAGCCTCTAAGGATCCCTTATAACCTTAAAAAGTAAGGCTATAAAATTGGGAATATAGGGAGCTACGTTGTATTTTAGCACTATAAGAATACTGCCTTTTTAAAAGGCTAAAGGCTTTTGCAGGGTTTTATTGCTAAATTATAGCAGCCTAAGGGCCCTTAGAACAGCTATCTCTTAGAAGTATAAGGATTATAGCTTAGTTTAGATTACTTAAATTACTAGAAAATCCCTTAGGATTATCTAGAAAATTAGGCATTTCTAAAGCCTTAAATTAAATAGCTAGGGCTTATTTCTATTAGTTATAATTTTCCGGTCCCTTAAGCCTTACAGCTTCTAGGAAGCTATATACCCTTTTATTAAATTCTTTAATAACTAATTTATTATAGGAATTTAATATATTAGAATTCTTTTTGTGGCTTGTACTTTTACTAAAATTAGGATTTTTTAGTAGTTTTGCTAGCTTAGGCTTTAGGTTATTAGCTATAGTAATAGCTAAATCTTTTAATTTTTGTAAAATATTAGTAATACTTGAATTTTAAATAGCAATTTGCTAGTTCACTAAGTTAACCTAAGCCTGCTTTTGGCTTTCAGCCTAGGGGCCTAAATTCATAGGTTCTATAGCTGCTAAAAATTAAAGAGAAAATCTCTATAAATTTAAAAAACTATAAAAATACCTATAAAGGTCTTAATTTTATAGGTCTTTACTTAGAAGAAGGAATTTTATAAGCTTTATTATAGAAGAAAAGCTTCTATAAAGTTCCTTTTTATAGAGAGGAATGGCTTTATAAGCTCTTTTATAGAAATAGGAATATTCTATAATTTCTTTTCTTTTTTATAGAAGGGAAAACTTCTTTTCTTATAGATTTTGTTTTTTATAGAAGTAAAATTTCTTCTATAATTGTAATTCTCCCTGTTTTATAAAAGGGGAGTCTTCTTTTAGCGAATTTATTCTATTTTTATAGAAGAAATAATAGCTTCTAAGTCTTTCTTAGGTCTTTTACCTAATATAAAATATTAAGTAAATTTCTAAAGAATTTTCTAAATGCTCTATAAAATTTAGTGAATTTTTAGGTACTAAGAAGTTATTTCTAGGCTTATAACCTATTAGAAATAAGGGGTTTACAAAGGCTTTTGCCCTCTGCTTTACTAAGGTAGTAAGGCTTAGTAAGCTAGAAGCCAGAAGGGCTTTGTAGCGCTACAGCTAAAGCTATAGGCCTTATAACTAATATTAGAAGCTTAATACACAACTTCTAGCACTTAAAATACGCTAAATTCTAGCTTATAGAAGGCAGTAGAATTTTTTTAGATTTTTATCTAATTATCTAATATTATAGGTAGCGGGCTTAGATTAATAGTCTATATAGTTGGCGGGCAGCTGGTGAGAGGGAAAGTCTTCTCTCTTATATACCCTCTAAGCCTATTAAAGGCCTAGCCCTACAAAAAGGGGCTTATAGGCTACTTTTTATTTTCTATAAAATTTATTTATATAGAAAAACAAAAAAATAGACTTATAGCTATATAAATAAGGTGCTAATATACTCCCTAAATATTAACTTAGTAAAAATCAGTGTGCAACTTTAAAAATCAGAAAAATTAACTAATTATATAAAAAAATTCCCCTTATTCTAGCAATAAAAATGCTAATTGCAAAATCTTCCACAACCCCTTAGTTATTATAAAAATTAGCTGTAAAGTGTGCCCTAGGGTAGCCTGCTGCGTAGCCTCTAGGGTAAGCAGCTTAAATCTTTAAGCTAATTTTTAATTGCTTGCCTAGTTGCTGCAAAAATCGATTCTAAAGTCTTGCTAAGCCTAACAGACCGTTAGGTTCCCAATTAGGCGTGCGCCAGCTGCCATAAGGCATAATTAGAAGGGAAAAGGCAAGAAAAGTGGGGCGCTTACAGCTGCGAGCTACGAGCGGAAGAATTGATTCTGCGGGCGCTGCGCGCAGCTCTAGGCCGCTTATAACGCTGGCAACAGCTAAGAAAAGCCCCCTAAGGGTCCCTATAAGGGTCCCTATAAGGCAGGGGCTAAGGGTCACTATAAGGCCTGTTGAGAGGCCTAATAGATAAGGAAGTCCCCTGAAAATAGCTGTTATTTTCAACAAATAATAATATTAATAATATTTAACACCTTACTATATAATAGGCACTTTTAGTTAATAAGTAGCTTTTTCCTTATATATAAACTTAAGCTAGCACCTTAATAAATCTATAAAATCTATTAAAGGTATTATTAAGCTAATTTTTAGAATTACTTATAGTAAGAATAATAAAACTATAAGTATTACTTTTATAAATAATACTTTTATAAATATTACTTTTATACTTAATAAAAGTAGAACTAAAGTTAAGAAGGAGTAAGAAACTAAATCTAGCTTTAAAAGTTAGTAACTCCTTACTATTTTTACTATTATTATTAATTATATTCCTTAAATTACTAAAATTACTAATATCTTTAGTTTTATAATATTTACTATAATTACTATAATCTTTATTTATATACTCTTCTTAAATAAGTTAGTAACTTAATAATAGTATAAATAATATAGATATCTTAGAAAATTGCTAGTAATAATTATAACTAGCACTTTAGCTAAATATATTATATATTTTATAGGTTATAGCAGATATAATATATATATAAAGGTAGACCTAAGAAACTATTATATATATATTAAACTAATAAAGAGTTATACTTAAATTAACCTCTTACTCTTTAATACTAATATTTATTATATAAGTGCCTTTAAAAGCTTTAAATATTAGATTTTTTAATTTTAATATAAAAGATACTAAGGAATAAGGTATAGTTATAAAGGCTAAGTTTACTATAATAATTTATAAATATATATTAGCATTTATATAGTATTTATAAGATATAGTAGAAGCTTAATCTAAAAAAGCTATTAAAAAAGTTTAAATTTTATATTTTTAAAAATAGGCTTTAAATTAATATAGTTAACTACTAATAAATTCTTAATATTAATTACTTTATAAAGCTATACTTAAGATAATTTATATATAGCTAATAAAAAGATTTAAAGAACCTTAAAAAGCTATATTTTTTTATATTAAAGTAGCTTAATATATATTATAAAAGTATTATACTAAAGAGAATCTAATTAACTTTATTTATAATATATTAAGAGATATTAAAGTATATTTTTAGGATAAAGTTACTTAATTAAAAATAGTATATTAAGTATTTAATCTATATATTTAATCTATTATTTTATTACCTATATTTAATATAACTATTAATATATATTTAGTTTAAATTAAAGACTAAGAATTAATTATTTTAATAATAATAAAGGAGTAATATAAATAAGTAGTTAACTAATAGTATTATAATATAATATAAAGTATATAGTTATAGAGACTATAACTATAGTTATAATATAGTTAGTTTATAATAAATTACTATAATATATTTAGATATAATAAGTAATAAGTATATAATTTATATAGATAATAGTAGTATATAGGTATAAATAATACTATAGGCACTTTTATATATTAAAATTAATAATAGCTATATATAAATAATACTATAGGTACTTTTATATACTAGAATTATATTAGTAGAAGTAGTTATAAATAGGTTTAACCTTAGTAAGTAAAGCTATACTTATAGTTTATATAGCAACAGACCCTATATATAAATAAGTTTATATTATTTAATGCTATTAAAACGCTAATAGTAATAGTAGTAGCTTAGTTATAGTAGGTATATATTATTAAAAATCCTATAAAAGTAGTATAGTAAAAATAGTAACCTTAGTAACTATAACTTAAGAATAACGTTTAATTAGCTTAAATTACTAATATATAGCTAAGTAAGAATATATAGGTAGATTTAAATATAGGTCTATAATTTTATTTAAAAGTAAAATAGTAATAGGATTATAATAAGAATTAAGGTAGTGTTCTATATAATAGTATTTAAATAAATATAGTATAATTTATAGGCTTATATTAAGTAATAGTTAAAAATTACTAAATTTATACTTAATAATTTACTTCTAATAATATATTATTTAAATATTTAAAGGAATACTATAGAATACTTAAATAGGTATAGGTAGCTTATAATAATATTTTAGACTATTATTCTTTATTTTAATAATAATATAATAGCACTGCTTTTTAAGTATAAGTAATAATAAAGCTAATAATAGTTAAGTTAAAGGCATTCCCTACTTTAATAGAGTTATTAATGCCTTAATATAATATTAGTTATTTATTACTAGTTTTCTAATTAATAGTTAATCCTTAAAGGGATATAGGTATTAAATATATATTTTATATATAAACTTACCTCTATTTTTAGATTTATTTAAATATAAATAAACTAGATCTTTAATTTAATATTTATTATAATATAAGGTATATAATTACTTTAGTAAATAAGAAATAGGTTATAAAGTATTACTTAGAATTAAAAATTTATATATAAATAGAACTAATTTATATTAAAGGTATTAGCCTTAAAGTATTTTTTATAGCTAAATATATTTTATTACTATTTAATTTTATTAGTTATATAAAAAATAGCACTTTAGTAGTTATAGTATTTATTAAAAAAGTAGTATTAGTATAATTCCTTAAGGTATATATACTCTTAAGCATTAATTACCTTATACTAAAGAAAATAAATATTATAATTAGTAAAGAATAAATAGTAATAGAAACCTATAATAGTATTACTATTTCTATAATAATATAGTATATAAAGTAAAAGGTTAATATACTAATAAAAGTATAAGATATTATTATAGTTATACTAAGATAAATAGCTATAATTCTAATTATATATAAACTAGTAAAATATAAATAGGTATTATTTAAACCTAGTAAATTGCTATATTTAGGCATTTATACTATAGTTATAAATAGTTTAATAAAAAATATTATTATTTATAATATAAGTAATAAACTAGTAGTAATTTAATATAACTAGGAAATAAAATAATTTAAATCTATAGATTTAATAGTAAAAGCTTATATAGTTAATATTATATAAGCCTTAGAGGTAGTAAAGCTAGCTTTAGTTATAAAAGATTATAATAAAAGGCATCTTATAATACTAAAGTAAATTTTATAGAAATTAAATACTTTAATATACTATAATATAAAAGCAAACTTTTATAATTTTAAGAATCTAATAAAATATTAGAAGATAAAGGATTTATTAAACGAATTTAAAGCCTTATTTAAGAATAAAGGTTTTATAAAAGTACTAATTAATAAGTATATAAGGATCTAAATAAAACTAAGCTAGTAAGATATAGTTTTAAAGAAATATTATGTATATTCTATTAAACTAAATAATTACAAAGTTATTAAATAAATAATAGTAAAATTAGTAATTGTTAGAAAAGTATATTATATAATAAAGTAGGTTCCTTTTATATTTTTAGTATTTATTATATAGACTAGATAAGGCGCTACCTATAAAGGTTAAATAGTTATAGATATTAAAGGTCTTAATACTATATTATTATTAAATATATACCTAATATATAAATAGAATAAAATAATTAAGAAAATAGTAAATATAATATATATTATAGTAATAAATGCTATATTATTTTACTACTAATAGCTAGTATACCTAGACTTATATTAGGCGTTAATAGTTATTATATATAATAGGTAGTATATATTTAATATCCTAATTATAGGATATAAAGGCTTAAATGCGTATATATAGCGTTATATAAATAACTTATTAAGACATATAAAGGGTTCTATATATTATAATAATATTATTATTACGTTAAATAGCTTTAATTAATATATAGCAGATTTATAACTAGTATTTTAGTAACTTTTAAATGTAAATGTATTTATTAGTGTAGTAAAGATATTTATAGCTTATCCTAAAGCTAAAGTATTAGGTAAAATAATAAATATATTAGGAATATCTATACTAGTAGAAAAATTAGTAGTAATATATTAATTAGAATTCCTAAAGACTTTTAAAGCTTTAGAATATTTACTAGGATTTACTAAAGTATTATACTATTTTATCTTAAGATATATATTAATTATTAAGCTATTATAAGACTAAAAAACTAACTTACTATATATACACTAAGTTATAAAAAAAGATAGGCTTAGTAATAATAATAAGCTAGAAATAAAGAATATAAAAAAGCAATTAAAACTAGCCTACTATAATTAAGTAAAAGCTATAGGTATATTATTGCCTATAGTAAAAGAAGTTAATATATTTATTAAGCTTAAAAAAGCCTTAATAAAGCATATAATATTAATATTATTCTTACCTAAGAGATATCTCTTTATTAATTTTAATATATTAGGAAAAGGTATTAGTATTATAATATACTATATCTATAATAATATAATTCTAAAAATAGTACTTATATTAAATAATGTAAAGTATCCTTTATAAATAGCAATCTAGCCTATAGCCTTTCTCTTATATATATTATCTACTATAGAAAAGCAGTATTAGTTAACTAAATTAGAAATATATAGGTATATATAAATATTATAAAAATTATAATAGTAAATAGAAGTAACTTAATATCTATCTATTATATGCTTTATAGATTATTATTCTATTATTAATATAGTAAGATACCTAGATATTATAAATATAATAAGTAAATATACTATTAATAAAAAGCTTATCTAAGCTATAGAATATATTAGTTAGTTTAATATTAAGCTAATATATTAAGTAAGAAAGGAGCATTTTATACTTAATATATTAAGTAAATTAAAGACTATAGTAGCTATATATAACAAAAATATACTAAGTTAGCTAGAAAATTTACTAAATAATTATTTAAAACTATAAAAGGAAATATTAGTTTTATATATAAAGCAGAATTTAGTATTAGCTTTAATTCTAATTAGTATAATTTTAATTATAAAAAGACTAATAGTATTATTATTTAGTATCTTACCTAAGTATAAATAGGCTATATAAAGGGGTTATAAAACCAATCCTAATTAGCTATATATAATAATAGTGTTAGATAAAAATATAAGATTAGCGCTAAAAAATTAAGCAATATTGCTATTCTTTTAAAAGGATAAACTTCTTTAGAAGATAACTTTAGGATTTCTACTATAATTATATATACTATAAAATATAGTATAAAAGCTATTTAATTCTATATATAATAGTAATTATATAGATTATTAGAAACTAAGTAATATTATTTAATAATTCTATATCTATTAGGGATTAAAGAAACTATAGGAATACTTACGTTTATACCTACACTACTAAATCTATAAACTATAATAGTATTTATAATATAGTAATTTACAACCTTTATTAGCATTATTAGTACTATATTATACTATCTTAATTAACTTTTTACTATTATTACTAAAATTAATAGAGGGAAATAATACTATATTAATTATAGTAAATAAGTTTACTAAATAAGTAATACTTAAGCCTTATATTAATAATATTACTGCTATAAATTATACTAAATTACTTTATAATTAATTATTAATAGTAAACTAAGGATTACTAAAAATAGTTATTAGTAATAGAGATTATTAATTTTTAGTAGCTATTTAGAAGATATTTTAGAAACTAATAGATATAAGAATATTATATTTTATAATATATTACCCTTAGATAAATAGATAAATAGAGAGAATAATATAAATAATTAAATTAGCTATCTAAATATATATTACTAAATTAAATAATATATAAATATAGCAATATACCTTACTATAACTATAATTTAAATTTAATAATATATAGTTATAAACTATAGGAAGGTTACTTAACTAGCTAGTTTTAGGATTTTCCCTTAATAATATAGTATTACTATTATTTTTAAAGAAGCTAAAGGTGTTATAAAAGCTATTAAAATAGTTATAAATATATAATATAATATCTTTAGTAGCTATTTAAATAAAACATTATTATAATATATAGTATATAATAAGATTCTTTAAAGTAAGAGATAAAGTCTTAATTTAATTAGATAATTATATATACACTATTCTACAATTAATTAGTGTAAAATACAGACCTAAATTTATAGGACTATTTATTATTTTATAGAGAATTAAAAGGTTTATATATAAATTATAGTTGCTAAATATATAGAGAATTTACTTAATAATTTCTATAAATTATTTAGAACTATTTATATTTAATAAGTATAATAAACTATAGTATTAAATAGCATTAGTATAGGTAATAAATTAAGAAGTTAATATAGTATTATTTAGTAAGATAAAAAATAAAGTAGCTAAATATTTAATAAAATTTAAAAATTTACTACTATTATATAATTAATAGTTACTATTAATAAGTATCCTAAAGTTATAGAATAGTAAGTAGTTAGTAAACGCTTAAAAGCAAGCTTATACTTATTAATAGCTAATAAGCTAACACATTTACTTATGTTTTTATATATAACTTATTCTATTTATAAATTTTTCTTTCTCTTCTTTACTACTCTAACTTTATTTTTATTCTTTAAAATTTATTTTTCTCTTTAAAAAATTAAAGTAATATAGTAAATATAGTATTATAATAAACCCTTAGTATAACTAAGAATAGAAGGCTAAATATATAGTATATTTAAGTAAATATTTAGTATAGGAAAAGCTACTATTTTATATCTTTGCTTTTATAGCTTAGTAAATTATATTATATTTAAGCAAATAAATAAAGGATTTAATATTATTACTAAAGTTTTTTAATAGAAATCTATATTTTACGCTATTATTATTCTAGCTAAGTAATATAATTATAATTAAAAAACTACTAAACCTAGCTAATAATAATATAAATATATTAAGGCAAATTATTCTAGCTTAATATATCTAAAGCTAACTATAGTTAGCTAGTATAGTATAATATAAAGTAGCTATTAAGAAATAGTAATAGGAATTAAGTATCTTAGATAATATTATATATATTAGTTTTCTTAAGTAACTAAAAAGTACTAAATTAATAATAAAAATTAAAAAGCTTAAGAAGTTAGAGAAAAAATAAAATAAAAAGCTAATATAATAACTACTACTATTAATAAGGTTTATACTAATTAATATATTAAATATATTACTACTATTATTAATATTATTTAATTTAGTTATAGATTAAAGATAATAAAGGAAGCGTAAGCTAGAGTTAAATAAGGTTCTAAAATTATAGGTAGTAATTAAGAGCTTAGATACTAAAATAGTAAAAATTATAAATATAATAGAGTAATAAATATAGCTATTATAAGATATAGTAAATATAATATTAACTATAGAAAATATTAATATAATAAATATATAATTATAATAAATTATAATTATAATATTATAAGTAGCAAATATTAATATAAATTTAATATAATTAACAGCTTATATTATTAGATAGGTAAGAGAGCTAGCTAATATTTTAATTCTATAAATAAAAGTAGACTTTATTAATTAGTGTTATTATTAATAATTAGAGTTATAATAGGATTATTAGTTAGAGTTATAATAAGGGCATTATATTTTCATTAGGGGCAGATATTATATACATAACTATATGTATATAGGGGGGATTCCCCACACTAGATAGTGAATAGGTCATCTTCTTCCTCTCCCATCACCCTAACAGTCCCCTTCTCTTTTTCCTCGTCCTGCTAAGCCCATTTCATCCTGGCGGCACATTCTTTGTCGGCTCGTCACCTTGATCAGCTTTGGCACCCTTGTCAACGTCGTCCATCTCGTCATCATCTTCAGCCTCGTCACCCAAAAGACAGGACCCTGATGTGTGTCACCATGATCCTGATTCCTGATCCTTGGGCCTGGGTACGGAGCGGAGCGGAGCGGGGCAGGCCGTACAATTTGCAATACTGCCGGTGCATCCCTGGGGCCCGGGCAGAACAGAAGCGATCAACAGACCAATCGACAATCGACAATGGACAATCAACAATCGACAATCGACGCCCGCAGCCCGACACAACCGCCTCTGGGGTCTGCCATGTCACAATGCCGACTTTCAACTTGTTGGAGACTGGGCAGCTTGGCAGCTTGGCAGCTGGCAGTTGACAGTTGGCAAGCAACATTCATTGTAGTCACAGTCGGCCCAGCACTGAAACATCCACGGCCGTCCAAGACAAGTCTTGGTCTTCTTCTTTTGCCCTGCTCCGTTCTCCGTACCGTTCCTCCATCACCGCTCCGTCACTGGCCCGCGCTTCGTCGACTAGGTCTGCCAGTGTCTTGTTCCTGATGCCTCCCACTGGCACTCTGTGCAAATATTCACGCTCACGGCCACTCTCCACATACACCCCGGTCCATGACTCCATCGTGCTGCGCCAGCCCAGTCCTCCGTCTCCAGGACTCCAGATGTCGCGTCTGGGATGAGCGTCTCGCCTGAGCGACGTGGTCCTACGTGGTCCTACGTCGTGCTGCGTCGTGCTGCGTCGTACCAGTACCGGTGGACGAGGTGAGGCTCCTCGACTCCTCGTAGCCAAGACATGCCTGACGGAGCAATACGTACCTGCTACATACATTTAGTATGTACTTTTGGCATTGGTCATGATATAACATCAAGTTGATCCCCTTGGACCTCTTCCACCAGCTTCAGCTTTTTTGCCTGCTCCATCACACCATCACGCCTAGTCCAGGCTCTCGTCCTCCTCGAGTCCTTCCCACCCTCTTTGCTTCATCCCCTGGCCAGACTTAAGCTCCAGTCCAGCTATCCAACTACCTGGCGTGCCATTCTTTTTTTCTGTTTCTATTGTCATTTCCATATCAAAAGTTAATTTGCTCATCTGGTTCTCAACGCTCATTTTTTCTTTCAACATTGAACGCCTTCAGCCTGCATTCCACAATCAATCAACATATTATTATCCAGCTGCGCTTAATACCATCAACTTTTGGGCCACATTATCATTAGCATCATCAACAACAACATCACGCCAAAAGTACATCATCATCTGGCGCTTTGTTATCCAGTATCGTTCCTATATGCACTTGAAGCAAAACTTCATCATGCTTTACACCCGAATTCAGAGTATTATACGTAACTGTGCCAGGAGGCAACGACGAGACGTCGAGGTCGAGATTGTGAGTTGTTCCAACCTCCACTGACGCCAGATTCTAGCCTTTTCAAAACCTGACTACTAACATGATGCAGTCGGCACCCTTTGGCCTGAAGCGTGAATCTGTCAACCTGCCCGGCGTCTCGCAAGAGGAGTACGTTATTCTCACATATTGATGGTGGATATGGCCACGTTTGTCTTGTGACTAACCAACCATAACAGGATCTTTATCCTGCGCGAGAAGGCTGCGGCATCCCAAATTCGGATACTCGAGTTACGGCCAGAATCGCCGTCTGAATGCGAGTTCCACAAGATATCCCGACCGTCGCCGCGTCTCCGCCCAGCTTTGGCCGCATCTTCTGCTCATGAAACACCATACCGAGAGCTTGACGCTCGATCTCGATGCTACTGAAGACGGACACAAAGGAGAGAGCGAGATATGCATTCTACAACTGCACTGAACCTGAACCAGCAGGTGCACCGACACCTCTCTCTCACACATACAGACACAAAAAAAAAAGTCTTTTTTTTCTAGTCGGGTCTTGATGGTTGAATTCTTAGCGACGGAATGGTAGAGGTGGGCATGATTTTGCGGCGGATGGGATTACGATGGCCAAGGCGTAGCTCTGGATGGGAAGTGTGGAGCTGCGAAAAAGGGCCACGAGCTCAGTCAAAGGTAACGACGGAACGGAATAGAGGGCAAGGCACAGGAGGAGTGCCTCCTGTGAGTGCAGCATGACGCAAGCAAGCAGGCCTCACAGGCAGCATAAGTACTTAATAACGGGAGCCATGAAAGGCGACAACACAAAATAAACAAACAAATGACATACGTACCATACTTCTGACTCCGACCACAGAAAAAAAAAAAAAACTCGGTAAACGGTCCTGGCATGGTTCAGCAGGACTGCATGTGCCGCAAGTAGCACTTGGCTTTGTGCTTTCCACCTTCTTTGACCCTTTGAAGCCGCACATGATCCCCGGACGAGGGCCAACCGCACCCTCTCTTTCTTTTCTTTCTTTTCCTTTCTTCCCTGTCTCTTTTCTTTTTTCTTTTTTCGTCCGTGTCTCCCAGATACTGAGCATACATCCTGGAGAAATGATTTACGTGCAAAACACTAGCAGGCTCGTCTATATCGCATTAGTCTACATATTATTCTGTCCACCACTCCTTTTGCTCCTTGTTTCTAGGGCATGTCAGTCTCTTCGGGTTCAACCCCCGTGTCTCGCCGTCCTCAGAGCCACCCATTGTACATGTCGAGGTTCTCGCGCCGGACACCCTCCATTTCGCCCTTGACGTCCAGGAGCCTCACCTTGGAGGCTCTCTCGCGGGTCCATTGCGCGATCCTCTCCTCGACACGACGCCGCGTGGCTTCGTCGTCCCTCATCAGCAGGGCTAGGGCGTCGAATCCGCCCGCGCCGGGGACGACACCGCCGTAGACGCCCTCGACGGCGCCGATGGCGTCGAGGAGCTCTGTCTGCGAGTCCGGTTCAATGGGCACGTCACTTTGCTGCCCCATCTCGCGGATTAGAGCCCTCACGCGGTCAATCGCCGCGGGCAGGTCGGACAGGCGAGCGTCTTTCAGGACGGCGGCGAGATGGTCGTTTTGGCCTTGCAAGTCGGCCCAGAGCTTGTCGGAGGCCTGGCTGTCGCGGGTTCGCCAGGCGAGGACCTTTTTCACCATGCCGACGGTCTGGCTGCCGCAGTCGACGTCGCACATGCGCAGTGCGACGCCAGGCGGTACGCTCAGGGCGTTCGTCTGGATGTCCACGTCCCATTGGGGGCCGTCGACGACGGAGGCGAGCTTGTCGCTGAACCCAGGCGAACCGGCTTCTGGGAGCTGGCTGAGAAGCTCGGGCGAGAAACGCCTGTACAGACAGGATCCGTATACGGCAGCGGCGACGTCAAAGCCGGAGCCTACTTTGCCCTGGGCGGCGCAGTGGGCTGCCTGGGCGAGGTTGTGAAGTGTGCGCCGGCCAGAGGGGGAGGAGACGTCAAAGAGGCTCAACGGGAGGTAGTGACTGAGCAGGGAGGCTGTGAGGGCCGTGACCAAAGCGGCCGACGAGCCCAGGCCCGTCTTGTTGGCACCGCTCAGAGGGACGGTGAACTTGGAGAAGCGGCTCGGTTGGCTGCTGCCGGTCGACGGCGTGGCCGACGGCGTGGTCTGGGAGTAGTAGTCATTGTCGGCCAGGATGATGAGCCGCGAGGAACTGAGGCTCTGGCACGAGTGCTGGTTCTGGAGGCGAGAGATGTAGGTGAGGGCGTAGCTGAGCGTTGTTTCGACAAACGGGTTCTTGTGAATTTCGGAACCGCTGTTGGAAGGGTGGCGAGAAGGTTTTGAGGCGTTAGTTATTTTCTTTCTTCTTTCCTCTTTTCCTCTTCTTCTTTTCTTTTAATGTATATATCTTGGTCTTGGTATAAATCATGCCCACCTCTTTATCGAGTCAAGATACCCGGTACATAGCCATCAAAGAACTCTCATCACACACCGAATTTTAATCAACATATGGCCATGGAGAAGGGTGAAGGAAAGAAGGTGTAAAAGGAGAAGGAAGGGGAAAAAAAAAAAAAGGCCCCCTCGAACAATCACTTCACCGACCACCCCGCCAGACTCCTCGCCTCGACAACACGACTCGAATTCACAGGAACGCTTGTCCCTGAAGATAGAAGAAAAGAAAAGCAATCAAGGAAAAGGAGGAGAAAAGAAACCTACACTTGCAACTGCGTCACCGTCATCCCGCCCCCCTCCTCCGCCAATCGATATCCATATCGCCACTGCGCCTGCAAAAACTGCGGACTGTCCACCACAATCTCGCTCAGCTGCACTCCGGGCCCCGTGGAGATGGCCCCGGCAACGACATTGATTCTTGCGCTCAGGCCGAACACGAGACCCGAGTGCTTCCTGTCCAAGACGAGATAACCCCCGGCGAGGAGGACTTTGCCCGGCGCGGAGACGGCCACGGTGGGGAGTTTTGTGGAGGGCATTTTTTTTCTTTTTTCTTTTTTTTTTTCTTTTTGGGTATGTGGCTGGGTAAACGGTGATGTAATATAGATGATGGAGAACCAAGATGTTTTATATATGCAAATGAATTGTTTTCTTTTATATATTATAAAAAGGCCACTGTGTATAAAGGAGGCGGGGTTTTTATGAGTACTTGGGGGTTATGGTCATGTATGCCCCGTTTTTGGTTTCGGCGGGGGGTGGGGAAAGCTGAGGTTGCGAGTTGGACAGAAAGTGGGGCAGAGTGTCACGTGTGAGCCTCTATAAAAAGTATATAAAAGAGTGTAGAAAAGAGCTTTAATTAATTAATTATAGTAGAAGGGAATTATTTAATAACGCCTTTTTCTACGTTTACGCCTATAAATTTGTATAAGAAGGTTAGGGATTAGCTGTCCTACATTAATATAGTTGTTCTAAGGTTTTATGGTCTACTTAGTGGAACACTATGTAGGTCTACGGGTACCAGAGGTGGATTTGTGCAATTCCAAACATTCTGTGTACCTACCTAGGTACCTACCTACCTACTCAGGGCCCACCAGGTATATCACCCGTTGGTAGCCATGACAATGTATGTGTGGGTCGCTGTGGACTCCACGTGTCTCGTATCCAAGTGTACCTGCTTAGGTACCTAAAGTAAGTGGGTACTCACGGCCTAGGTACTTAGGTACTTAGCACATGTCATGCCAAAGAAAAAGAAATCCCCATCTCCTCCAGATACGCATCCGAGTTGGGCGCCCGTCCCAAAAACGCCGCCACCATCTTCGCCTCGTCAACACTGCCGCCCTTGTCGAGCACCATCTGGCGATACCGCAAGCCTGCCTCGGGACTCATGGCATCTTTGGCGAAGCACGTCTTCCACATGTCGGCAGCGAGCATGCGCGTTCTGCCACGCAAGACAAGTCAGTCCGAAATTCTCGACGGCCACAGCACCACACACGGACGCATGCAACGTGCACAATCAGCGGGGACGTTGGGAATGACCACACCACATACGACAAATAACTGTAGTAGTTGGCCTCCTGGCCCCATACGAAATGCGGTGTAGTGCAGTATCCGTTTCCCACGGCGCTGCCGTCTGCCGGGCCCTGCAGCCCAGACACGCTTGTGATGGAGTGGTAGTATTCCTTGGCCATGTCCATCTTCTCGAGCTCCTCGTGGCACGACGGGTGATGGATCTTCATGTCGAAAAGGCTCAGTCCGACCTGTCGAGCTGTCTTGATGCCTTCATTTACCTTTTTCGCTGCCAGGAGGGCGGATACCATCTCGTCGGGCATCTGTTTCTCGGGATCCTGCCGTGAATGCGGATGCATACGACGCCAGTGATGTTGGTACTGCTCCGACAAGTGAGAGTAATGTAAGCTCATGCTCTTAACGGTCTCGGGGAGCCAGCACCAGAACTCAAGCAGTTGGCTGGGAGCTTCGCCAAAGTCGCGTCGGCCGCGCCAGCCGTGGTATTTGGCATATTTCGTACGGCCCAGGAGATCGTGCATTCCTAAATGCCCAGCTCAATCAGAGTGCCCACAAACAGGCGACAAGACGCGCACAAGACAGTCATGGTCATACTAACCGTGTCCCAGCTCGTGAAAGATGGTAATCACATCTGAATGCTCCAAAAGAGCAGGCGTGTCCTTGGTCGGAGGCGTCACATTACATATCAGAGCTGTGGCGCCGGCAGTGTACTTGCCTTTCCTGTCCATGTAGCTCTATCCGTTGCCGGCCAAGCATTAGCCTCGGCAGAAAGGGGGGAAATGATTCTCTCACGATGCCGTCTTGTGACGTCTGGTTGGAACCTCCGATTGGAATCCCACTTACTGGCCGTACACTAAAGTCCGCCGCGTGATTATACTTGCCCTCCCGCGGATACAAGTCCATGTACAAGTGTCCCACGAAACTTGCATCGACCAGGTCCGCGACAGTAAAGACCTTGACATCTTGATGCCAGACCTCGTCGTCACCCCTTTCCAGCAACTCCACAATCTGCAGATGAAACAGCTTTTCAAAAATGCCCAGCATCCGCCGCAGCACGAAATCTGCCGGGAAATACTCGGCGATTGATTCACCGCTGACGTTATGCTCCTGAAGCATTTTGTCGTCGTAGTAGAAAAAGTCCCAGAAATGAATGGCGGCCCCGTCAGCACGCAGGTCACGAAGAGCCCTCATTTCGGATTCCACAAGCGGGCTGAGCTTCGTTGAGAGGTCGTGCAGCAGGTTCATGACCGCCTCGGGCGACTTCATCATGCGATGCGACACCAGCTGGTGGTTGTAGGACACATAACCCAGCATGCGAGCCGACTCGTCTCTCAACAAGACGGTCTCGCGGAACAAGGGTGCGTTGTCGGCGTGTATGCGCTCTTTCGCCAGGAACACTTTTCTCCGCGTCGCTTGGTTGCTGCACTGTGTCAAGACTTTGTTCGTCGTCGATGCGTGCAGCGAAATGCGCCGCCTCCCATTCTCGTCGTGCTCCAGGCCCTCGAGCACGGCTCTCGACATGCCCTCCAGCTCATGCTCGTGCACCCAAAGACTCCCCGGATCGGCGCCGAGAGTCTGCACAAACACGGCGCGCAGCTCCGTCTTGCGCTCCATCATGAGCTCGAAGCGGCGTCTCTGGTCGGCAGGCAGCTTCAACCCCATGTGGATGCAGGCAACGTGAGTATCAGACAACAGCCGCTGCGACTCCTCATCCAGATCCAGCGAGCCTTGTTTCTTCACCACAGCATCAACCAGTGCGAAGAACGTATCGGATTTGTAGATGGACCTCAAGGCTCCCTGGACCGACTTGAAGGCGTTGGACGCAGCTGTGCGGACCTCGGATGAGGGCGATACATTCTCAAGGAGGACAATGACTTCGATTTCGTAGCTGATTTCGTTTTCTATGTGGCTGATTGGGAGGAGAGTGTTTTCAAAGGTTGCCTGTTGCGGGGCAACCGATGAAGTGAGGTGGTGTATGCCATCATGGGCTTTCTGAACGAGCTGTTTTGCTAGGGCGGTAATTTGGGGGGGCGTGAGGTTGAATTTTAGAGGAGGGGGATGACTGTGCGTCATCTTGGCCAGCTGGTAGGTCCTTTTCTTTTTCTTTTTCTTTCTTTTTTCTCCTTGCTTTCCTCCCCTTTTTGTTGATTCTATCCGTGTGAATACTTGACCGCTAGGCAAGGTGTTTGCTAGGAGTAGGGTTGCCTCCTCTCTCCGTCGTCATTGTCATTGTCATGGTGAGCGCTCAGTCTATCAAAAAATGGGGGAACACAGAGCATGCCTAGTACCAGTACTCGGTTCGCGAGACTATGCTGCTCATGGAAACGTCATAGTTGTGCACAAAGCTTGCACACGAAACTCGTACACGAAGCGTACTTAAGTAGCTTTTGGCAGTAGACGGATCTCCCAAAAGACAGCGCGTCACATTGGGAAACAAAACCCCGCTGAAGAAAGATAAATCATTGAGAATCGGTCACCTGACCATTTCCGTCAGCGATGAAACCAACATCAGATGGAGGGAGTAGAAGTTGGTCCACTTCCTGGTAGCACCTAAAGTACCTACCTACCTAGGTAGGCAGGCAGGAAATCTGGGAGATATTCACCTTGTATAACGTCTCCTTCTGCCAGCCGAACAGCCCACACGTATGCTTGTTGTGTGGCCATGCAGTTTTAATCAAGATGCTGGCTGAGGCTGCTCCACGATGGGTCGCGCGACGAGATGTCCGGTCCGGCAGGTGCGACGAATGCATGCTGATGCATCATTTGCGTTGAGAATCTACTGTATATGTGTGTACCTGTACTGACATCCAGGTGGGTAAGTACCTCCTTTAAGTACCTACTTCGTACTTCTAGGTAGGTACCTACCTACCTACCTACCTAGGTACTCACTTTAAATAGGTACTTGTTAATGTACTAGGTTGAACTGAGCAATAATCAAATGAACTTTGTATTTGTGAGCCAGTCAAGGACGCAGGAAACCTTAAACATGCTCTTGTAATATTTCCTACAAAAAGAAGGCCCTTTCTCTCAAAACGACACACACACACAAAAAAAAGAAAGACATCGCATCATTCCATTTCCCGGATTAAGCACGGGGTACTTAAGTACCTACGTGTTGTACTATGGAGTCCTGAGTACTGTCCTCACGGATCCACCAGACCAGACCGACCGGAAACACAAAACACCACATCGGTAACAAAACCCGCACCAAGACTCCCCAGGCCACCATCGCGCTCGTTCCGACAACTACCCACGGGCACGGGGCCCTTTCCCATCCTCGCAAACCACGGACATGATGCCCCCCCCCGCCTTTGCACCGCGTCTTTCCTCCCGTGGCCTCGCCAGCCTGCGCGCCACCCGGGCCCGTCCGCCCTTGGGCAGCGCACCACGGAGACAAGCTTCTTCCACATCATCCACGACAGGCGCCGCCTCGGTCCACGCCAGCCGCGCAAAGGCACTCCTCTACGGCGGTGCGCTCGCCGCCACCGCCTACGCCGCCTACCTGTACACGACCGATACGCGAGCATTCATCCACCGATACATCGTGCCACGCCTGCTCCGGGCCCTGTACCCCGACGCCGAGGACGCTCACCATGCCGGCACAAGCATCTTGAAGACGCTGCACGAGTTCGGGCTGGCGCCCCGCGAGCGGGGAGGCGCCCTGCAGACACCCGAGCTGGCCACGTCGGTCTTCGGCACACCGCTGAGCAACCCAATCGGCGTCTCGGCCGGCCTGGACAAGGACGGCGAGATAGCAGACGTGCTCTTCGGGTTCGGCGCAGGCGTCGTCGAGATTGGCGGCATCACGCCGCTCCCGCAGGCCGGCAACCCCCGGCCGCGCGTCTTCCGGGTCCCCGCGACAGAAGGCATGGTGAACCGCTACGGACTCAACTCCAAGGGCGCCGACGACGTGGCCAGGCGTCTGCGGGACCGCGTCGGGCGGTTTGCGAGGTCCGCCGGCCTGACGTCGCAGGAGGTGCTCGACGGGGCCGCGGGCGTGCCCCCCGGCAGTCTGCAGGCGGGGAGGCTGCTGGCCGTGCAGATCGCCAAGAATAAGGAAACCGACGAGCGGGACGAAAAAGCCGTGGCCGACGACCACGTGTACTGCGTGTCGAGGCTGGCCCGCTACGCCGACATTGTCGTCGTCAACGTCAGCAGCCCCAACACGCCCGGATTGCGGGATCTGCAGGCCACGGAGCCCCTGACGAGGCTTCTCTCCGCCGTCGTCCACGAGGCGTCGAGGACGGACAGGAAGACGCCCCCCCGCGTCATGGTCAAGGTGTCCCCCGACGAGGACGAAGACGCCCAGCTCGAGGGCATCGTCGAGGCCGTCCGGCGAAGCGGCGTCGACGGCCTCATCGTCGGCAACACCACCAAGCGACGAACGGGCCTCGTACCCTCGGGCGTCAAGCTCACGCCCCGCGAACAACGGGCCCTGGCCGAAACAGGCGGCTACTCCGGCCCCGCCATGTTCGACCGCACGCTCCATCTCGTGGGACGCTATCGCAAGATGCTCGACGCGCAACCGGGTCCGGCCTCGCAGACTGTGCTCTTCGCCACGGGCGGCATCACCAACGGCGAGCAGGCCCTGCGGGTGCTCAACGCCGGCGCGAGCGTGGCCATGGTGTATACGGGCATGGTGTACGGCGGGGCGGGCACCGTGACGAGAATCAAGAGCGAGATGAAGAGCCAGATGGGAAAGTAGACTAGTTCTTGGACAGAGAAAGGATTCATACATAGCCTGCCGGCGTAAAAAGTTTTTTTTTTTTTTTTTCTTTTTTTTTTCCGTAGATAGAACAAGTGATGAAAATAGTAATGTTGTCCAAGCAATCATAAGGAGGGCAGAAAAAATGAGAAAAAAAAAAT
>SRPV01000303.1:0-23613 GCA_018360135.1 Claviceps sorghi | reverse complement strand
CCACCCCCCCCCCCCCCCCCCCCCTTCTTCCTTCGACGCACCCACATCCACACGATTGTCGTTATTTAGTGGTAACATGAATCTCCAGTATTTGGGCGGGTACACCTACTGTATATCGACGTTGAAGTAAACGGACACAAAGTGAAAGCCTTGGTAGACTCCGGAGCGCAAGCAACCATAATGTCCCCCGCATACGCCGAAGCCTGTGGCATAATGCGACTCATAGACACCAGATTTGCTGGAGTAGCCCGCGGTGTCGGCACGGCCAAAATCCTTGGCCGTGTTCATTCGGCGCAGATCAAAGTTGGAAACCTTTTTTTGCCGTGCAGTTTTACCGTAATGGAGGGCAAGACAACGCACTTACTTCTCGGCTTGGACATGTTGAAGCGATACCAAGCCACCATCGACCTGTCCCGAGACCGTCTCATCATCCAAGGCGAAGAAATTCCGTTTTTGGGAGAAGCTGATATACCCAAGGATGAGGAGCCGGTGGAACAGGAAGCTACAATTCCTGGTCCTGCCGGCACCACAATCGGCCAAGAAACCGGTGCCGTTCTTCCTCCTTCACAACAGTCCGCGGCCCAGACAAGGACAACAGCATCCGCATCGCGGGTATCGCCAGCAACACCCTCAATAAGCAACCCTTTGTCATCTACGCATGCATCAACCTCCGCACCCGAGCCTCCTAGCTCCGTAGCGGCGGTCAACGTCACCTCTGCTCACGTAGAGAGTCTGATCGCCATGGGAGCTACGAGAGAACAGGCCGTCCAGGCTCTGCAGGCAGCCGATGACAATGTAGAAGTAGCAGCAGGTCTGATATTTTTCTGATAAAAAGGAGAAAAGAAAAAAAAAAAAAAGAATGCAAGAGAAAGAAGCGAGAAAAGAAAATGGACAGCGAATGACGGGTATATGTACTTGAACAGCATACAGTAGCTGGTTGGAATAGCATGTTGAACTCACTCTTCGTTGCAGTCCTTCCTGGTTCCAGAATAACAACGGGTGATTGCTCAGACATGAGCCTGCGATGGCGTTTTCAAAGTGCACGAATCGCGAGACACATGTTGCAAGAAACAATGAAATCTAAAGAAACGGACACCTTGCTCGCGTTTTGCGTCCCCTCTCTGCTTTTTCCCTCTCTGGTCAATCTCGCTGCTCCTGCTCCTCTCGTCATCAGGCTCCTTGCCGCTCACCGAATCTTGTACACACACGGCTTCAATATGGAGGCCTCATTCTCGTCTTTGTCCTCATGCTCGTTCCCGTCCCACTTGGGCGCAAACACCCTCTTCCTCTGGTGTGCTTGACTCTGCATCCTGTCCCCTTCTATCTGCACACCCTTGCCCTTGGTTGGCGAGGCCCCCTTGATGAAGTGCATCTTGACAAACATCCTGTTGGATAGGTCCACAGCCTCTGCCCTCTCGCCCTGTAGAACGAAGCCTCGCTTCTGAAGAGCTTCGACAAAGGCCGTGACGTCCGTCTCACGACGACGATCCTCCGACCCGTCCACCTCGACAGCTAGGTCCTCTCCGTGGAGAGCGTCTGCCTGCGCGGTCTGCGCGGCCTTCATCTTCTTGCTCAGCGCCACATTGTTCTTTTTGCGGTGGCCAACGCTGTGCTCGACCACGGCGTTCTTCCTCGCCGGCCCGAAGCGGGACTTGATCTCGGCGATCCACAGCTCGCCTTTCCAGTGGAGGATGCGGTAGGCCTCCTCGATGAAGTCGATCCAGTTGGTGCCCATGAGGGCGAGGCAGAAGATGGCGACGTTGACGGAGCCATCTTCCAGGGGCAGATTGGCAATGTCTGCCTTGGTGACCAGCGGGCTGGGACTCTGGAGATCGAAGCTCTTGATGTCGAGACGCAGCTTGGACGACTCCTTTTGCAACGATGCCGCGAGGCGTGCGTCGCCGCAGCCTAGATCGGCAATCGTGCAGGTCCCCGCCGTGCGAGGAAGAGCCATCTTGGAGCGTTGGGAAGGCCCAGGGCCCGGACGGCCCTTCACCGGCGGACGAGCCTTTGCCCGGCTGCGAATATCGCCCAGGAAGCTGTCGACCGGGTTCTCGGGCCAGACCTTGACCTGGCGGCGGAAGCCATCGTGGTATTCGTCGAACATCTCGGGAGACTCCTGAAACAGGTCGAATGCTTCCGTCGATGGCTTGGTGTAGAGCGTCTCGTTGAGGTGTCTGAAGCGCGCAGAGATGAGCTTCTCGCGCATCGAGGCCTGCAGAGGAGTGAGCTTGGGGGCTGGCGTCTGCGGCTGTGCCGATTGCGCAACACTGCCTGGCTTCAACGAAGAGGACGATGAGGAGGGCATGGCCCTGCTGGGCTGTTTAGGATCCGACTTCTCCTCGTCTGCAGCGGCAGCCTGTTGTTTTTTCCCTCCTCCATTGTTCGGGCTCTTCTTCTTCTTGCCATGATGCATTTCTCGACTCCCGTCCTTGTCCTCGGCAACATGGTCCTTGTCGCGCGGCGAGTCCTCGCTGGTCTTGGTCTTGGTCTTGGTCTTGTTCTTGTCTTTGCTCTTCTGGTTCTCATGCGGCAATTTTGCCGACGCCGACCTCGGGGTCGCAGAGTTGTCCTCCTTCTCCGTCTTCATGCGCTTTGCCGACGCGGCTTCCCCAGCAGCGCCCGCCTTGCCTTTCTCGGGCCGGGCCTTCTTCATCGTCGCATTGCCCTCGGCTATGACGCCCCGGCCCTCTACCACACTCTCATACAAGTCGGCGACGTTGGCAGCCGTGACATGCTGAGACTCTGCGCCAGGGCCGTTGTTCCTCTTGCGCTTCCTCGATTTCGACGCAGCGGGAGCTCCGGCGCCGCTGGCCTTGGCTGAAGCTGTCTCAGGTTTCAAGGCCTCTGCTGACACGGACCAGCCTGGCACGGCGAACATGTTGTGGAATTTTCGTATGCTTCAAGCGACAGTTTCTGCGGTGAAGGGACGGGGGAGGGGTGCGGGGGGGAACTTGCGAGAACAAGCACGCGGCGAAGGGAAAAAAAAAAAGGTTGGAAAAGCTCACGACTGCATTGGCCGTCTGCCAAGTTATGCTGCCAATCTCAGTAAGGGTTCGAGGAATTCAGGACGCTGACAGCAGTTCATTGTCCAACTTGCTTTCCGTCTCATGGTTTCCCTTTTTTTAATGCATCTTCTTTGGGAAATTTTACTATGGGTCGCGACCTTATCGGGACGAGAATGGTCCGTGCACGGCCTTATCGTGCTCACTGGACCGGTTTAAAACGGACCTGACTTTTACTAAGTATCAAGTGACTAGGTACCTATGTACTTCCATCTTTTTCTGGTCTAAGTAGGTACTTACCTAGTCACCAGAGTGAGAGTCTGAACCAACTCACAACTACCTTGGTACTTACATACCGTTCTATCGGCCAACTCGGTCAAAGTCTTGCTTTCGACAAACCCTCGGCTCGGAGGCTGTGAAATTTGGAGAAACACGGCTATGCAAGTTTCTTTCGGCGGTGTGTCAATAGAAAGGACCGTCTCACCAACAAGCGACGCTCAACAAGGTACAATTGTCCGCATAGGAAGTTGTCGATCGACTTGACAAGTGCACGTCACAGGAACTAGTACCGCATCTCAGTGCACATGTTACACGAGACCAGGAAACAACATCGTGCTAGATCCCCCATTTATTCAGATCGACGGACAGGTGCCTTCGATGCTGCCTCCGCTAAAAGTCCCTCGGCCTGCGGCATGGGCGAGCCAGACCTCTGGAATTTGTTATGTTCCACCAGCTTATTGCTTTGGACGGGGAGTCGCGGGCTGAAACTGCCATCTGTTGACGCGGGAGCAGCTTTTCTTTTCCAGCAGCCGTTCCGACCGGACCCTTCATCTCAATGGCATATCTGTACATGACGTGTTCTGTATTCGCAGTACACCCTTGGCTTCCCGTTGGTCATTTATTTTCCTCCTGTGTCTCGCTAATTGAGACGCCAGGGCAGGCGCCTTGCTCTGTGGCGACGAGAACGGGGCTCGGATACTCGCATCCATCATGTCCCATGAGATCCTGGTGACAAGCCGACATGACACAGACAGGGGTGGTTCAGATTTTGGATATTGGCAGCGTTTGCACCCGTGACGGCAAAGATGAAGATGGGAGGCGTTCATCAGCGCGGGTCGCACCCCGGCATTTTCGGACCCCAGCCGTACCCCGTCTGGTTGATGCTTAACACCCCTGATGCGAGGCCGCTCGCAGGAAAAGATCGCGTAGCAGATGGATATTAGCTAGCACTTCGATCATGGCGGTGACACTGACCGAATGATCGGGTGGTGGCACCGTCGATGCTAGGCTCTGGCAGTACCTGCACCTTCCATGTACTACGTCATTTTTCTCTTCTGCTCAAGCCTTTGAGAAGAAGAAGAAGAAGAACCAAAAGGAAGAACGAACGGAAGGAAAAGAGAAAAGATGGCAAGTTGCCAACTGTTAGTTTCTGGCCGTTCGAGCTCGGAGATAATGTTACTGATTTTGCGGATCTATCCAGCCGAGGAATAGGTTGCTGCAGTGTTAAGAACTATTTCTTGGCTAGTGTTGTGGACACTGAGATTGTGCAACCATCTGTAACCATCAGAGATGATCCTGAAGACGGAACAAAAGATGAAGTAGTTAGCTGAGATGCGCTATGTGGTAAGGGCGGTACTTGAACCTGGCCGATAGGATGTGCTGCATACAAGTCCTGTGCCCTGGACCTAGGGATTAAATCTGACTCGAAGATAGGCATCCTGTTATCGCAGTCGTTATCATTCGAAGACCGATGGACCACCAGTGTCAAAAAGTATCGTGTAAGTCAGTATCGATTGACGTATGCGTGCAAGCACCTAATATATTCGTGGATATGAGAATAGTCCTCTTGCTTAAGACCAATGGGACCAAGCCTTCTATGAAGGCTCAGAAAGATGGTCAACGTACCGTGAACGTGACTACGGTTTCCTTTTTCAAATAATATTTCAAGTTGCATTTGTGAAGGAAACAGGTAGACTAGTTCGATTTTCACCCATAGCAATGCGAGTCTGGGGTTTATTAACAAGCTCTGTTGACATGCTTCGTTTCCGTGTGTTGATATAATAGTTTAGCGTGCGCCGCTTTCAATCAATCCGGCTCATGGCTGGCATAGCCGTCAATCGTCCATTCTGTTATGCGTTGTCGGTGCTTAGTCAAAAGGGTGCCGATACAATTTCCGTTTAGACGAGGCTGACAGCTCAATAGAGCATGTGATGATGGTCCCAAAGATAATTGATTCGCAAACATTTTTCAATGGCCCATTCATAGAGCACTCTTTTCGCAGGACAGATAAACTAAGCGGCCCCTCCCGGGCCCGACCTCTTTGGCTCAGAAAAGGGGGGAAAGCACAGTGATGAGGAGCCAGGCGCAGCACTGTGCTGCTCTCAATGCGACAAGCTTGGCAACCCAACAGCATGAAATTGGCCCAAATTGTCGGTGCTACGTCGTACAAAGTGCGTCTTCAAGGTGGAGTCATGATCTAGATTGCCCGTCCTGTTCGTCCATTGAACCGTTTCTTTTTTCTTTTACAGGAGGGGGGAAGGCAAGGGTGGCGCATGGCTCCACGGCCGACCAGAGACGAAATGGTTGTCAAATTGGAGACAAAAACAAGATCTTTGAGTGTGCAAAACCCGAAATTCTTGGAATACACTCTAACGTTAGAGTCTTGATGAAATATCATAAGCAGAACGGGAGTCTCACCTTTGACCAGATGTCGAACGCCTGCAGACGGAGGCCGTGAAAGTCGACAATTGTTTGCACGCAGGCAGATGCACCAGCACGTCTGTGTGGTATCCGTGATCAGGCAGCACGTCACATCGATGGGTCTGTATGGGACAGCCTGATTTCTGGCATTGATGCCAGGGGGTCGAGTCCCCATGCAAGAGGGCCGAAAATATCTTTGTGCTTGCGTACAGGCCACGATGGAAAGTTTGCTTCGCTTTTGGGGATGGCGGGGCTCGAGGTGTCTGGCGTTGATAGTTTGGGTGGGGCATGCAGGTTGTTGCATATGGGTGGTTAGAGTTGGGAAGGGAGAGAGGGAGGAGGGGGTCGCTTGTTCCCGGAGGGATCAAGGCACAAGGGGCAAACATACAACTTCCCAGGAGCACCTGGGTTAGGTACCTAGGTAGGTAAGTAGGTACCCAGGTAAGTACCTATCTACTTAGGTACTGACCACCTGTAGGTAAGTACCTACTAGGGTAGGTAGGTAAGTAGGTAGGTACCTAGGTAGGTAAGTAGGTAACTTGGGCAGATCACAATACTTGGGTTGCATGCCGGCGTTCTAGTTGCTACATGTAAGTAGCTTCTGGGCAAGACAAGAAATGATCAACCATGAGCCTCGTCTGGCCATCATCACATGGATTCGTTACGATCGGCTGTTGCCTTTGCTGAGTGCCAAAACTGACACTGGAAGCACACGTGCAGAGAAACGGGCAGAGCCCTTCAGGGCTCCCTCCAGAGCTCCTTCCTGCTTATCGCGAAACTCGTCCCTAAGTAGGTGCATAGCAGGTACATCTGGTGTCCAGTCCATCTCAACGGCTCCAGAATCCTTCTCATTGTCCACCAGGCGTAACAAGTCGCTTCGACCAATGGCCATACCTTTGCTTCTCATATTCTCACAAGCAGATCCCCAGTACCTCGATTCATAAGTACTTACGCATCTTCCCTGAACGACTTTCTCCATCGTTGACTGCAATTGGCAAGTTGACGGCTTTTGCATCGCGTCCCTCCAAGCGCACGAAACGGCGTGAAAACAAAAAAATTCATTCAGTATGGATAAGATCCCTCCCTCGTAGCGCGCGTGTTGTTACCGGGACAAGGCCATGCAGCCCCGGCACTTGGATTGCCATGGTTCAACACGGGAGGGACAGGAGACGCAGGACCGCAACTCGTGTGTATCATCGGGCTAACCTCTCTTCGCTGCTGAGCGTTCTTCCGCGTTTTGGTCTCACAGATTTTCAGATGGAGTCACATCGGCAGTGTTCTTGCAGGTTTCTCGGCGTCCATGTACCGAGTAATCCGAGGATGCCGCCTTAGATTGGCCTTGACAAGATTGCATGCCTCAACGGCACGATGGCTTCGAATCGACATCGCACGGCTTTCGTTTACGTGGTGCCGTGCCAACTTCCTAGGCCAATGAGACCACTTGCCTTGGCAACGAACTCGAGGTACGCAAGGTTGGACTGGTGGGTGATGACGAAGGAGCTTCTGCATGGTGCTTCTTGTCTCTCTCTAGCTTGCCATAAGCTCCCGATGCTGGTCCTTGTTCACTTTATGATCCCTGGCAGGCGACGACCCCCCCCCCCCCCCCCCCCCCCCCCCCCCCCCCCCCCCCCCCCCCCCCCCCCCCCCCCCAAACCCCCCCTCTCCCTTCTCCCTTCCCCCACCTCTTCTTGCCCGCCACGACCACCTACATTGTGTTTCCACAGTCCCCTGCTTAAGCTGTATGTACCAGATGGGAAGTCGGCGTCAGTCAAGCACAAGCCGGTGTGGAGTACTCGAGAGCCTTGCGCGAGATTCGGGTGGCGCATGTACAGTATATCATTGATGCGATTTATATGCGAACACTGATGCTAATGGCACGCTGCTCATGATTGGCATGATTGGCATGGTTGCAGTTGTTGGTCTGAGCGGAGCACGACCGACCTTGAACCTGGCTGCGACAACGGCGGCGAGTCGGCAAACCTGCGCGCTTTCTCAAACTGCGAATCGGACTGGAGAGAAGAAGCAAAAAGACCGTGTTTGTGCATGAAGATGAATTGACCACGCTATCGCCAGACTCGACTGACATGACTTCGCACTTGACAGCTCTCTGGTTCGGAATGGCGCTCAGACACGGAACTGGAGCCTGCGATGTGTCACGAGAGAGATGACGGAGATAACCAGAATGCCATGAGATGGATGGGGTGGGATGGATGATGCTTGACGGCATGAGATGTGGCTCTAGCTCAGAAGGGAGGAGGTGGGCATCCCTGGCAAGCTCAAGCCAGGCGGGCGCCAGGCGGTTCGGTACGGCTTTGGCGGCGTGTGGACGGCGGCGCATGGACGTGCCACGGCGGTGCGGAGCAGCAGAGCCGCGCCCTGGACCAAGTTTGAGCCGTAGGTCCTTGTCAGAGATGCGGTGTCTGGTCGCGCGGTTGAATGTCACGGCGCGAGTGGTCTCGGTGTCTGGTCATCTGGTCGGTTGGCCGTTTGGTTGAGCGAGCTACACATATTGAATGTACGCAGATTATTTACATTAAGTACCCAGGTAGGTACTTTACCTTCCTACTAGGCAGGCAAGTGCTTTAGACACTTACCCACCAACGTACTTCAGTAGGCACTTAGGCACATACTGTACTTATGTACATACATTAAGTATCTACTTAGGTACTTACATGCATGATGGTAGGTCCGGTAACCCGGTGCTGGTCCGCTGTTGTACGCGGCCATGCGCTGCAGTGACAGTGACAAGTGTCATTGGGTCCATTGGGTCCATTGGGTCCACATGCAAGTGCCAGACCGAACCCGGCCGGGGTTTGCAGACTTCTGGTCACTTCCCCCCTTCTACTTTACGTCCTTACGTAGGTATGAGGATAATTAAGTACTAGGTAAGTAGGTACCTAGGTACCTAGGCACTTAAGGTAAGTAGGTAGGTAGGAGGTAGGTAGGTAAGTAGAGAGGTAGGTATCTTGGTATTAAACGTTGAACGTCAACGCGCACTTGACTTGGGCCCGTTAGTTGTTGACGACTGGTTGGCCGCCGCCGTCTGGTTCAATGTCGACCCCTGCTTCGCGGTCTGGTCCGTCAGTGCGTCCCTGCGGTGGCGTCCTCCTGGCAGACGCCTACCCTCAATACCCTGCCTGCCCACAACTGCCCGCAACTGCCCGCAATTGCCCACAAGTTACAACCGCCCACATACGGCGCAACCTTTGCTGGCACGCAACCAAGCACCTACCTAGGTACTTACCTAGGTACCTACTACTTACCTGAGTAAGGAGCTATGCAGATAGGTAGGTAAGTACTTGTCCTCCTTGCTGTAGGCGGGCAGTTACCTTTGATGTATCCGCATGCGTACCTACCTAGGTACCTACTCAAGTGCCCAAAGTGAGTACCCAAGTAGAGGTACCTACCTCTTGCAGCAACATTTGATTTATTAGGTTCATGACCAGCCACATCGCCTGCCTCGTGTGCCATGATTGATGTCGTCGTCCTCATCGCCCTCGTCGCCCTCATGCTGCTCCATGGCTTCGTCAACTCCCATCGTAGCTTGATTCGCCTGCTTTCCTTTTGCAGCGTGGGCTCACAGCCCCGTCCGGGCCGCGTCTGTTCCTTGTCACTAATTCCTTCTTCGGCACATGCCATCAACCGCGCAATCGTCTGCTGGGTCGAGTCTGCCGTGCCGACGCAACATGCGCTTGAGCTTGACCTGAGCACCTGAACTACGGCTAACACCATTCTGATATGCTCTCGCGTGAGGCTGTTTGCAAATTCTTCCTTGGCCAACGCGATAGGTGTGCTTCACGTCAAAACTTCATCATGCCATTGGACGCCGTGCATTCTCTCAGCATCATAGCCACGCTCAGTTCGCAAGATTGGAACATTGAAACCCTCTGCCGCTTGCCAAATATCTGAACTGCGTGCCACCTTCCCACTGATAGGCGATAGCACCTGCGAGGGGAGAAAGAGGGACCTTCTACCTCGGCACGCCAAGCGCGGCGGGCTATGCTTGTTCTCCTCCCGTCCCTATTGACCATCTTTTTGATCTATGGCACGCACTTCAGTCGCCTCCGAAGCTCCTCCTTCTGATATAACGCTACAAGACATCTCCAACTCCGGGGACCTACCGGCCTTCTCACCATTTGCTTTGTGTGTTACACGAACTACGTTTCACGCTTTGCAGCGGTTCTTTTCCTCGAAGCTCAAACCCTCCTAGCTTCTTGTACCTTTTTTGATCTCCTAAATTTCCTCCCCTGCCTTTTTTCTTTGCTGGTCCGGTACATACGCAATCCCTCGTCTGGATTTCTTAATAGAGAAACCACCACCACCAAAAAAAAAAAAAAATAACATTTTCGTCTTCGCCGGACCTGCTCACTGACTGAAATCGAAGCTTTACCAGCGTTGAAGATTGATCGTATGCGTGGGCGAGGCCTAGCTGGACAATTGACGGAAACAAGAGCCTGGGAAAGCATTTACCGCCTTTATGGAGACTCGCACCATGTAAAAACATACACGGTGGCACACTCTGCATTCCATCCAACCTCTTTCCAAGCTTTTCGTTTCATACTGCAAGCTGTTTTTGATAGTGAGTGGCGGGCATAATGCAGTCCGACGGAAGGCAACCTCAGCCGGGTTCTGCTGCAGGTCAACAGCTCAACGTCAGTGCCGAAGATGACGGAAAGGGAAAGAAACCAGCGGTCAAGAAAAGAACGAAGACGGGCTGCTTGAGTAAGAACAGACCCCTGGAAATGTTTTTGACACATCCTGCACCTGGTTTTAGCTGAGCTGACCAACCAACGTTGACAGCATGCCGGAAGCGGCGTATCAAATGTGACGAAACTAAACCGAGGTGCAAGAATTGCATCAAATCAAAACGCCCGTGTGAAGGATATACCCAGAGGGTAGTCTTCAAGGACCCGGCGAACCCGGGGGCGCATCACGGTCATTTCGGACCAGCAGTGTACCCGCCTGGATCGCGGAATCATGGCGGTGTCATCGGCCATCACTCGAATCAAAACTCGGCTCAAGCCTCGTTGCAACCCATAGCTCCTCGACCAGCGCCTTTCAATTCAGCTTATAGGCAGCCTATTTCATTTTCCATTCCATATGCGCAGCCCCTTCATTCATCCCAGTCGCCTTTCATCCCGAATCAGGGGTCGCTCCCCATGCCAAACCCACTTCTAGGACCAGATGCTTCTTTTAAACATCATTACCACACGAAATCTTCGCGAGAGACAGGGTCCTCTGGTATTAATGAAAATGACCACACTTCAAACGACGACCGATTTGACGATTATTTTGACTACGAGCCGTCACAATCTGATTTCGCTCGGCGAGACAGCTCAACACAGCTGGATGAGGCCATTTTTGAAGACGAGATATTAATGGATGAGTCTGATGACGAACGACCTGACCCAAAGTCTCTCAGCGTACGATACTACGGGGATCTCCTTGGCCCATACGCCCGGGAGGGCACAGAAGTTAGAACTTTCTCGGCATTCGCGCACAATTATGCTCTTTCGGAGTATATGGATTACGCGCATACCTCCGAACTACGGCGACATGATATGCAGACAATTTTCATGCATTTTGTTAATGTCACAGGGCCCACCATGTCGTTATATGAAAGAGATCCCAGCTCGCTCGCGTCAGGAGCCAGATTCGATGGGGATGCTGCTCTAGATAATAACTTGTGGAGTCGTAAGTTTATATACTCCCTCTCTGCACGAAAGTGCATCTATCAGGGATAATGGACCTTGGTGTTGCTAACGTCTCGAAAAAAAAAAAAAAAAAAAAAAAAAAAAAGACACGTTTCCGTTGCTTTCCTTTCATCATCCTGGCCTTTTTCATGCCATAATGGCAGTTGCAAGTCTTCAAATCGCCACGCTGCAGAGTACGCCTGCAACTGCAGCCTTACGGCATTACCACTGTTCTATTCGTCGAAACGCGAGAAATGTGAGCACACCGGTGCGCAACACTAAACCAACCACCGTCGCAACCACTTTGATGTTGGCCTATTTTGAAGTGTGGTCATCCGACCACACCAAGTGGTGTAATCATCTCTTGGGTGGAAGGCTCCTGTTCAGACAAATCCCCCTCAGGCAAATGTCGCGAATTTGCCTTCCAGTGAAACGCATGAGGCATTTTCCGAGTCCATTGTCTGACCCAAAGACAATTGGCCCCAAAAGGGATCCTACGGACCTTGATTATGGCCTTCTGAGCTCAATCACTGGTCGTCGGGTCAGCGCTGACGACTACGGGCTACGAGACGGACAACTCTTGGAAGAAGAATGTCTGTGGACCACCGACAAGGATATCGAGAATTACGATATCCTGCGAGACCTTTTCTGGTGGTATGCTAAAATGGATGTCTATCAGAGCATGCTTGGAGGGACTAAGCTCTTGTAAGGACACCAATCAGGGATTAAGAAATTCGAGGCTAACAAGCTATCAGCATGGAGTACGAAGAATGGACACAATGTCCCCCTCGAGCGCCGCTATCCAGTATTAATGCTATGTAAGACGTTTATTCATCGCGGGCAGCCCAAATGCGACACTCTTCCTCATCCAGCTTTTTCTTTCTCTTTTTTTCCCCCCTTCTTACGGCTATCCACAGTACTGACGCACGTCATGGCAGCTACGGAACTTACGATCATCTAATCCTCCTGCTTGGACGGTTGGCAAGCTTTGCGTCAAAGGACTTGTCCAGAAAGAGAAAGGCATTTCGATCAAAGGGTGGCGGATCCTTTAAAGGGGGATCGTCTCCGTCGCAGTTTCCAGGAATAGTACCTACTCTGGGCAGATTTCATGCTCCGATGGGGTTTTCTGCTTCCACGACGTATGCTGATGAATCAGACTCGCCGGGGGACTCGGCAAGCCCCGAGAGCAACGAACTGGCAGAGCAGGAATGGGAAAGCATTCGTCAAGCGTTTGAGACATTCGAGAATCATTTGGACTCACGATTCAAGCATTTGGACAGCGAATATGCGGATCGAAAAGACACGCCCTTTGGCACTGCCCTGCAGTATCGCACGTACTCGGTAGCCGGGATATGGATGAACTACTATATGGGCCTTATTCATCTTTACAGAAGCCGGCCGAATATGCCTCCGGCAGCTATGCAGGCTGCTGGAATGGCAGCGCCATCAACTGCCGGATACGCTATTCAGATTGGACGAATTGCAGCCGGGCTCGCGGACGACCTGTCCAACAAGAAGGACATAAGTACTACCCTTGCGGCGGCCCTCATCGAAAGCTCTTTCTGCTTATTTGTGGCAGCAGTTCAGGTAAGAGCCTCTCCCCGGAGGGGTGAGGGTTTCCAGGATCGAGTTTGCTTCGCTGACCAGACATGCTCGGACAGCTTCAAGACAACAACCAACGTTGCTGGGTCATCCAGCGTGTTTTTGACGTTGCACGACTTACAGGGTGGCAAACAGCGAGGAAGATTGCCATAGGATGCGAGTCGGCGTGGATCAAGGTGGCGCAACTAGGTCATGGGCCTCAGTACAGAAGACCGCAGCACTTGGATGATGTTCCCATGTCGGTGTGGATGAACCCGCGGAAACTGGACCAGAGGCTTCGGGAACTGGAAAATACGGAGGATACAAGACTTGTCCTGCGTCAATCAGAGCAGACCAACTTTGCTTTGGGATTGCTCGGCGTCGAAACAGATCTGGAAGTGCTGGACCTTCAAGAAGACTCTTGAAGAAGCAGCCTCCCAGTATCTGTCATGATAATGGACCAGTAGGGTAGAGCTCGCGGGGACATGAAGGTGTCGAAGTCTGGTTGCCCACATGATTTGCAGGGTAACAGGCATTTAATTGGCGTTATGTATTGGGAAACTTGTGTCATGGCCGCTCTGCTCGAAATGATGGAATCTGCACCGCCGGCAAGCGAGGGGGACGAAGACAAACTAGAAGAGAGAGATAGAAAGGCAGGTCAACCGGGGGGGGGCATGACATGACGAGGCGAAGGGAAATGATGGAAAATAATAGTATTTGACGCCATGACGTGGCGAAGCCTTAGATTAATGATGCATATCATAACACCATGTACATGTATAGCATGGATGAAGGCGGACGGATTGTGGATGTCAGGTGTCATTGGTCCATGTCTAATTGGCTGATTGAATGATTGAATGACAGCCAAGTCGGCTTCTCGCAAGACGGAGACGGCTGGCGCAGGCCACTTCCACTTCAGTTGGCAGGCAGCCTCTCTACCACAGCGGCCATCTCGTCATCGGTGTATATTCTGAAGCCCTTTTCTCTGGTCACGCTGGCGAGCTGCACATTTTTGGCGTCCAACTTCTCCTCCATGACCTGCTTGAGTGTCTTGAGAACCAAAGTCTCGGCATCTGTAATGGTAAGAGACTATAGAAGCGCAAGAAGATAAGAAGAAGAGGAGAAAAAGGTTCGTGGTTAGTCGAGAGCATGCCATTGAGCCAAAAGAAGGAAAAGAAGATGCAGGTTTTGCGAGACTTGCCTTGTGGTATTCATTCTGCAGCTCTGCCTGGGCACCCTCGGAACCGGAGCCGATGGCCTTTGCGTCGTAGCGATAGAAGGTGCCACTGGGTTCGGCATGGAAGAGTTGGGGACCCTGCTCGTCGAAGCCGGCAATGAGCAGAGCGACGCCAAAGGGCCTGCTCATGATGGTCTCCTCGCCGTCGGCGCCCTCGCCGAAGCGCAAGGCCAGGTCGCAGATGGCCTGGGTGCAGCTCTCGACGCCGAGAGGTTCGTTGTAGTTGAAGGCGTGGCTCTGGCATTCGACGCGGGCATGCTCGACCATGGAGCGGGCGTCGGCCTGGAGGCCGGACATGGCGCAGCCGATGTGGCGGTCGATTTCGACAATCTTCTCGACGGACGAGGTCTCGAGGAGGGTGGATGTGACGCGTTTTTCGACGCCGAGGATGACGCCCTCCGAGGTGGCGACGCCGATGGCCGTGGAGCCGAGCTTGATGGCCTCGAGGGAGTATTCGACTTGGAAGAGACGGCCCTCGGGGGAGAAGGTGTTGATGCCTCGGTCTGGAAGGAGAGGGCGGTTTGTGTCAGAGGGGGTGGAGGGGAGGGGGGCTTGGCTGGGGAGGTACCGTATTCTGATCGTGCCATGAACATGGTGGCGGTTTGTGGGGAGGGATGAATTGGCCTAGAGTGCCTTGGGAGGTTTTCTTTTTCTTTTTCTTTTTCTTTTTCTTTTCCTTTTTTCCCCCTCCGCCGTCTTGGCCTTGGTTTTCGGTTTTCGGTTTCTTTTCCTTTTTTGTTATCTCGTCATACACGGAGAGGTTTGCGGGGAGCTGGCTGGTTGGAGAGGGAGGGAGGTGGAGGGTGGGAATTGGAAAAAAAAGAGGACTCGGAAAGGGTGCTTTTTTTTCTTTGGCGGGTGCCGCGGGGGACGGGGGACGATGTCGTCGGTGGTGAGGGCGGGTTTTTGTTGTGTTGGTGATGTTTCGAAATGCTGCCTGGAGCTTCACAGAGCTTCCGGGGCTGGAGCATTCGCTGACATCAACGGGGTTTGGCGCTGGGCGGGGCGAGGCAGGGCGAGGCAGGGCGGGCGGGCGGATGAGGACGACGCAGCAGACGCGGCAGAGGCAGCCTCAGCTGGCCGTCGACAAGCGGCCGGGGGTCAGACCAGACGGGACCAGACTGGCCGGGACCAGACGGGACCAGACGCGTCTCCAGCTGTGTCTGTGGTGTCCCTGGTGCCTGCCACCTGCCGCCAGCCTCCTGTCGGCCGTCGGCCGTCGGCCGTCGCGGTCCCATTTGAAGTTGACCGTTGCGCCCCACGTCACGGTGCAATGTTTCGATGCCGCCTCGTTGCAGCCTCACACAACGGACTGGTGGACTGGGGAGCTCAAGGAGCTGCCACTGCAACGACTGTCACGGCTGTTCACTGTGCCGGTCTTGTTCAGCGATTCTCAAGGCTCTTTGCCTCGCCGTCTGCCGTCTGCCGTCTGCCGTCTGCCGTCTGCCGTCGGCTCTCTGGCTCGTCTCGCATCTGGCCTCCCCGCCGTCCTGCACTATCGTCGAGCGTCGTCGAGCATCGTCTGGCATCGTCAGGCATCGTCAGGCATCATAGGCATCGCCAGGCATCGTCACTCATCGCGAACCGTCGCCCGCAGGGCTTCAGATGTAGCCCGCAGGCATGGCATCGGCATCGGGGGCACCAAGAGCGTCGGGCGCCCGCTACAGCAGCTTTGCCGACGAGCGCGTCCGCTCGGCCGCAGATGCTGCATTCCATTCCGAGCCTCAGGGACATGCCGGCATGCCCCATAAGAGGTCCGCGTCCGGGAACCTGAGGCCCGTCCATCGATCGGTTGCCACCGGCGAGAGACGATACGAGGAGCGACGGGTGACGGAGCGGACCTTCGAGGCACACGTCGACAAGATCTTGAGGAGAACCTCGAGTCCGGAGAAGCAACGTCGACGGAGCGGCACGGGCGACAAACGGGACGGAGATGTCAGACGGCAGAAGTCGGTCGAGTTTCGACCCAGAGACTCCGTGTCCGATCCCGCTCAAGGTACGCCTTCTCGAGGCTGAACAAGGGACACCAGAAAACCAGAAATGCTCACTCCCTCCCAGCTCCTTGGAATCCAGAAGCAACCTTGTTGCCGCACACTTCGGCCCCCCTCGCGTCGCGGATCTCGATCCCCCCGGTCGCGGCAACCGTTCCGCAGGCACCCCAGCCGAGACCGTTGAGCGAGCTGACTCTCGAGGTACAAGAAGCCGTCATCGTCGAAGATCTCCTGTTTGTCTTGATGGGCTACGAGGGTCAATACGTCCGCTACGCCAAGGGATACGATCCCGCCGAGGAGAGGGACCGCCTCACAGGACCAAGCTTCAGGATATTGTCTGGACTAGATCCCAGCCTAGCCGATCTGGCTCAGTCTATGCTCAAGATGGCGACGTACTACGCTGCCCTCGAGGCCTTTGTCGACATACAAAGCCGAGCCGAATTTGGTGCCGTCAACCACGCCCTGTGCGCCTCCATCCGCAGGTTCCTCCAAGACTACCTCATCATGATCGCCCAGCTCGAGACGCAGTTCCTCACGAGTGACTCCTTCACGGTCCACGTGCTCAACCTCCACACCATATCCACGAGCCAGATGATGCACCAGCTGTACCTGCTCGCGCACGAGCTGCTCAAGAAGAACGGCATACTGGACGACGAGAGCGACGAAGAAGAGGATGTCGAGATTGAAAACCCAGACGACATCATCGAGCGGCTCAGAGAGGGCGGTGATCTGCTGCCCGGCAACATGGCCAGCAAGAAAATCTGCAAGGGCGGAGTCGTCCTCGGCCTGATCACGCGCCGTCTGCAGACCATGTCGGGAGACCCAGCCGCCCGGGCGTTGCTCACGTCCTTGTTGCGCGATGCCAGCCGTCCGTACATGGTCATGCTGAACGAATGGCTGCATCACGGAAGCATCAAGGACAGACACGGCGAGTTCCTCATTGAAGAGCGCAGGAGCATCGGCCGCGAGCAGCTGAAGCAAGACTACACCGACGACTACTGGGACCGCAGGTACACGATTCGCGACAAGGACGTGCCGCCCCAGCTCGAGGGCGTCAAGGAAAAGGTGCTGCTGGCCGGCAAGTATCTCAACGTGGTGCGCGAATGCGGCGGCGTCGACGTGAGCAAGGTGTCCTCGGACGTTCCGACCACGTTTGACGACGCCCGCTTTCTCGAAAACGTCAACCACGCATACGCCCACGCCAATGCCTCGTTGATGCAGCTGCTCCTGACCACACACGCCCTGCCCGCACGGCTCCAGTCCCTCAAGCACTACTTCTTCCTCGACCCGTCCGACTACTTCTCCTACTTCCTGGAGCTCGGCGCGTCGGAGCTGCGGAAACCCATCAAGGGCGTCAACACAAACAAGCTCCAGTCGCTGCTGGACCTGGTCCTGCGCCAGCCCGGCAGCATCGTCTCGCTGGACCCCTTCAAGGAGGACGTCCGGGTCGAAATGAACGACGTGACGCTCATCAAGTCGCTGCAGCGCGTCGTCAACATCACCGGCATCGAACAGGGAGAGGCCCTCCAGCCGCTGTCCAGCCAGCCGGCCGAGAACGACAAGAACGCCACGGGCTTCACGTCCCTGCAGCTCGACTACTCGGTGCCCTTCCCCGTCTCCCTCGTCATCAGCAGGCGCACCGTGTGGCGGTACCAGGCCCTGTTCCGCTACCTGCTGTCGCTGCGCTTCCTGGAATCCCAGCTGTCGACGACGTGGCAGATGCACACGCGCGGCATCGCCTGGGCGCACCGGGGACCCAACCGCGGGCTGGAGATGTGGAAGCGCCGGGCCTGGACTCTGCGCGCGCGGATGCTCGTCTTTGTGCAGCAGCTGCTGTACTTTTGCACGGCCGAGGTCATTGAGCCCAACTGGGCCAAGTTTATGTCGCGCCTGAGCACCAAGGACGGGGGAGGCAGTGACGCCGGCGGGGATGCCCATGCCCATGCCCATGCCCTTGCGCAGTCCGGGCCGTCGCGACCCGCGCGGACGGTGGATGAGCTGATGCAGGATCATGTCGATTTTCTCGACACGTGCTTGAAGGAGTGTATGCTCACCAACAGCAAGCTCCTAAGGGTAAGATGCGCCCTTTGCTCGTTGCATGCCCGAGAACAAAAACAAACCCCGTCTAACCGTCCGGCCCAACAGATCCACTCCAAACTCATGCAAACCTGCACCATATTCGCCCACTACACAAACTGGCTCACGCGCGAGCTGGAAAAGGCCGACCCCGACCTCTCCGGAGCCCACAAGCCCGACACCATGACGGCCGACCAGTGGAGACGATTCCAGGCCACGGCCAAGACGGCCGCGCCCCAGAGGGCCGGCGCGCAGCACGACGCCTCGGCCGGGGACAGCCCCGAGGCCCGCGTGCGGAACCTGTACGAGATTATCCGCAAGTGGGAGGGCAACTTTGGCAGGCACCTCCAGATCTTGCTCGATGCGCTCAACCACTATGCCGCCACCGAGACGGTCGTCCTGCTGAGTCTCTGTGCGCGCCTCAGCGCCGCGAACCAGGGGACTGAGTTTGCGGGGAGGGGCCAGGAGGAGGACGCGTGATGCGTGGGCGGGAGAGACCATGGATGGGCATGTATCAGGAGGCATCACGGCGACAACAAGACGCTTTCGGGACGAATGGAAAATGATGCCTTTGCGCGCTCACTCATCTTTTTCCACCAAGTGCACGTAACCCAACGAGACGAATATACATGAAACCCAGTCCCGTTTCGGGAGTCCCCCCCACCTCCGCTCCAGATGTCACCGCGTAGTAGCACGAAACAAGTAAAAAGAAAAAGAAGAAGAAAAAGAAAAAGAATCCCACCTCCCTCGCAAGAGGTCCGCCGCGTATATCGAACCCAAAGCACGATAATAAGCCCCATTGCGTCAAGAAAAATGCCTGCCCTTTCAATGTGAATCTGCCGCAAGACGTATACCCCCGGTATATCCATGGAGCGAATATGTGCCGTGGACGCCCGGAAGAAATAATGAGTCGTGATAGAATCGGAAATGAGGAGATGATGTTGTTCTGATCTGTAAATCGGATAAAGATGTATAAAAAGAAAATCATTCTTCCATTTCATTTCGTGTCTTTCTTCTTCTTCTTTTTTTTTTTTCGTTTGTTTCACTCGTTTCATCATCATCATCATCATCATCGTCATCATCGTCAGAGGTCTATACGACAAGGGGTTGCAATAGAGAGGAGAGGAGGAAAAATAAGTCTACTTGAAGAGGCTTCGCAAGTCCATCAACTTCTGCCTTGCTGCGTCTGCCTTGTCCAACGCTTTGCTTTGGCCATCCATGCTCAAGCTGGCCAGCTTCATCTTCTTTTCTTGCAGCTGCAGCATCTTTTCTTCAAAACTGTCTCTCATGATGTATCGCACCGTGCGGACGGGTCGTTTCTGTCCGAGACGATGAACGCGGTCAATGGCCTGGGCTTCGGCCGCGGGGTTATACTGTGGTTCCATGACGTAGACGTTGTTGCCGGCCGTGAGATTCAGACCCAGACCGCCGGCCATGATGGAAACGAGAATGACTTCTACGTTGCTGTCTTCACGGAACCTCTCCATGGCCGCCGTGCGCGCCGCGCGGCTCATGCTGCCATCTAGCCGGACAAAGACGATGTTGGCGGCGCCGAGGGCCACCTCAATCAGGTCGAGGTGAGAGGTCCAGCCTGAGAAGACGACCGACTTGAAGGGCGGTTCCGAAGGGCTGGCCTGGCTGGCTGCTTTGCTCCGGAGAAGATCCTCAACAAGTGCCTTCGTCTTGGTGTGTGGTCCGTCGTAGTTTTCCAGTCGTTTGGAATTGGGTGCCTTTACTGCTCTGTTTTTGGCAGGTCCGTCGTGCTCGGCCTCGACGTCATCGCGGCGGAGGGCAACAAATTCAACGCGAACGTGTGAGCCGCAGACGGGGCATGGGCCGGCGGAGCATCCGGGCTTGAGCAGCTGCCGGGCTCGCTCGAGGTAGTTTCCATGGCAATTCCGACATACAACGTGAAAGCACGGCGTCATGTAGCCGAGAGCATCGTCTTGCTGTTTCTGTTGCTGCTGCTGTTCGGGTTCGACGTTTTGGCCATCGCTGGCATGGAGCTTCTTGCTGCACTCAATGCACGCGTCGTTGTTGGTTTCTTGCATCAGAGCAAACATTTCGTGCGCCTTGGCTGGCGAAAGAGCCGGTCCATCTTGGTCATCGTCGTCAATATTGATGGCCATTTCGGCCGACATACCCTGCAGAGCAGCCAAGTCCTCTTCATTGAGCAAGTCTTTTCCGTGAGCGCAAAGTAGCCGAAGTCGCAGGATAGCCTTCAGAATATGGATATACGTGCTGCCTCCCAAGGCCTTTTCAACGCCCACCCCAGCCAGGATCTTGACCCGGTCTTGAGCGTTTCGTGCAAACATTTCGTAGATGGAGCGCTCTTCGGGGCTGAAGTCGAGCCGAATAACAAGGTCCTCTCGCTTGGGCAAGTCGATTTTATCCTTCAGTCGGCGCAGAGTGATGGTATCAACAAGGACCCGAAGTTTGGGCACGATTTCGGGATCACACGCCTTGAATGGCTCGACCACGTAGCGGTTGAATTTGGAGCGGTCATCGAACGGGTGAAGCCGAAGAAAGCTCAGCAAAGCTGCCAAGTCATCCAAGCGGTTCTGGACTGGTGTCCCCGTCACCGCCCACCGTCGTTCAGCTTGTAAGCGGCACATGGCCTTGAATTGGAGTGTCGCCTGTTCACGGATCATGTGGGCTTCATCGAGAACGATTCTGAACCATCCGATCTGTTCGAGTGGAAACAAGCCGTCTTTGCCTTTGCGCCGCGACGCCAGTTCATTCGAGACGGAGCCATATGTGCTGATGACTATGTCAAATTCGGCTAATTTGTCGACATCTTTGATGCGGTTCGTTCCATGATAAACGTGGTACGACAGGCTATCGGGAGCCAAGTGTTGTTTCAGTTGCTCTTCCCAGTTTGTAACAGTACTCAACGGACAGACAATTAACGTTGTCTTTACATGTCGAGTGACGGCGGCGGGCTCGAGCTTTGGTTGCGAGACAGTGTGGCCATTGCTCGAGGTTTTGGAGTCAATCTTGGGCCGTTGGACGATGGGATTCCGCTCCCAGACTCTCGCCTCGTCTGATGTGCTTGCCACCAGGGACAGGATGCTCAAAGTCTTGCCAAGGCCCATCATATCAGCAAGGATACCACCGCGAGTCTCGGGTGGTGTTTCTCTTTGCTCGTCGCCCGTGATGACGTTCAGGTATGATGTCTCCCCCCGCACATTCACCTTGGTCTGCCAAATCGATACCATCCCCTTTTCGGTGGATTGCTCCTGGAGCGGCTTCTCCCGCGTAGCCATAAAGTACAAGCCCTGTTTCTGATGCTGCAGTAGTGGTGTCAGGATTCGCGCGTCGGGTTCCATCAGTGGGAGGTCATCGTTTCGCTTGAGTGAGTCAAAGACGCCCATGACTTCGGACCGGATTTCTTCCACGGTTCGATTGGCCATGGTCGAATACGTCCCATGGGCATTGGTTGGATACACCTTGGGCGGCGCTGGCCGCCATTCAGAAACGTGAGGGTTACAGACTTTGATCCCTTTTTGCACCATATGGGGTGCTATAAGCTTCATGCTATGCTTGCTCAAAAGAGCACCGACAGCTCTGGCGTAACGCTGAGGTCCATACATGACAACATCCAGTTCGTAGGACCGAGAAACGGCCTGTCCTGGTTCCTCACCAGGCTTTTTTGGGTGCGGCGGGATGCGGCAGTCTGTTCTTAAACGAATGTTGGTGTCGAGAAGGGGAGTCAGGGCCGCAGAACTGGAAGGATCTACAAGTCCTATCATCTCACGAGTATGATCGCATGCTTGAATTTTCAGTGATCGCTCCCCAATCTGTCGCTTGAGCACTATCTTGATGCCAGGATTATACCCTGGGCCCCATAGACTTCGCATTCCGGGTTTGGGAGCCGGCACTCTGCTACAGTTGAGACGTGTCTTGACCATGCCGTAGCAAACCTCCTCGTCCTTGGGGTCATCTATTATCATGACTTCGTCATCGGTCCCTGGGTTCAAGGTCAGCAGACTGTTGAAAAAGGAGGAATTTTGAAGCGAGCTTGGCGCAAGTCGAACGCGACTTGTTTATGTACTGTTTTTGAGAGAGAGAGAAAAAAAAAAAGAACTCGTCTTACCGTCAGTCAAGTCTACCGTTGGTGCGGCTGTCAGTAAGGCTTGACCATCAGACTCTTGTCGTTTCTCTTTGACATGGTCGCCCAGCATGCCGCTACTAGATCGAACAGGCACGTTGCTGAATTTAGCAGCAAAGTCATGAGCGTCTTCTGTTTTGCGACGCTTAGGATGAGGCACGGTGGAGCGGTGTTGTACATTATTGATGCGTTCAATCCAGACGCCCGTGCCGTTGGCAGCGACAGCCTCGCCGTTTGGGGGAGTAGGCGTTGAAGGACCATGATCATGCTCATTTGAAGAGGTGTCGCTGGTACTCGTAAACTGGAAAACCATCTGATCGCTGACAGCAGGCGACGCTCGGCCGTGACCATGAGAGGCCTGACTGTTTGTGGAATGAGGCCTTCCAGAAGGCAAATTTCGCAAGTCCGTAGCACTGAAGCCTCGACGACTGGGTTGAAGCAAGGCGGCCGGATTCCAGCCTGGCATGGAGCCTGAAGGATGTGATAATCGATTTTGGGCACCGGCAAAAGTAGATGTGGCGGTTGGGGATTGTGCTGGAGTAGTGAAGTGTTCCGCAGCTTCGGCAGGCGGGCGCGAGCCTCGGAATGGGACCGTGGTCTCACTCAAGGGCCACTCGGCAGGCTGAGGAGGAGGGCGAGACGTGCCGTTTGTGGACATTTCGAAGCACGAGCGACAGCGAGAGCCGCGCGAGAAATGCTACCGAGGTTTTTTCTTCTTCTTTTCTTCTTTTCTTTTTCTTGTTGTCGCCCCTCCTTTTTCCTCTTTTCCTATCCTTTCCTTTCCGTTTCTTCACTATTCTTTTCCTTGCATGTGATGCAGGGCTGGGCGAAAACCGAAACAGGCGCTACCACGCCGATCTGGTGGATGTGGCCACCCCTCATCACAAGCTTAGGGCGGCGAGGGACTAGGTAGTAATGAATGGTCGAGGCGGGGAGAAGCTAGCACAGGAGTTGCCTCGAAAGTCGCCTCGATAGTCGTCTCGGAAAGATTGAAAAGGCAGGGCAAGTTTCGGGTATGTATAAATGTACTTGAGGCGAGTGAAAGAGGGGAGGCAGGATGGGTTTGGGTTGGGGGTCGAGAATCGGGACGCGAGGTTTGGTGCTCGCACGCACCAAGTCGAGAACGATGACGAAGCGGCGATCGACGGGGGACTTCATGTCGAACAAGACGCACGGGATCCAGCAGATGCACCCGAACCACGACCAGGACCAGTCGGCG
>SRPV01000302.1:0-23759 GCA_018360135.1 Claviceps sorghi | reverse complement strand
GGTGGGCAGCGTAGCCCGGATGGAGAGGTCGAGGGGAGACGGCACAAAGATGGACGTTGGGTATGCCGTTGTCGAATGTGAATGCGTATGGTTGGTTGCTTCCAATCATATGGCGCGTGCAAGTTGCGAACATTAGCGCAGCTGGCGTAGCCTGCCTGCCTGCGCTCGAGCTCCGTCAGCCCATTGGCTAGTTGCCCCCTCCACGTCAACCCGACGTCGATGTTCCAAGCGTTTCTTCGCGCTTGTGGCATCAATCCCACCCCACCTTTCATCAAACATTCCATTCCAACCCTCAACGTCGCGACAGTGCATCGACCAACGCAACCCTTCAGGCAAAAGCACCCATGGCTGACGTCAAAGGTACGTGGATTCGTTTTCCTTCCGCTTCACTCTCAGCATGCCACGGCAAAACTGCATCTGCAAACAATTTCCCCGACGGGCACGCAGTTGACAGCTCCGTCTGCGCCAGAACCCACGCCCGCTGAGGAAGCGGCAGCTCGAGCCAAGGAGGTGGCCGAGCAAGAGGCTCTGCCCTACAAGTGGCAGCAGCATTCCATTGCAGAGGTCAACATCACATTCACCGTGCCGGGAAACATCAAATCAAGAGATCTCGTCATCGATATCAAGAAGCAGAGCTTGTCTGCGGGTATCAAGGGCCAAGACCCGGTCATAAAGGTACAGCACGGCACAGTAGCTTTTCCCACCCAAAATTCATTCGCACATGACCCAGAACTCCAGAAGCTATTTACTTTGAAGCTGACCGAGCACGAAAAAAAAATAAAAATAAAAATAAAGGGCGACCTTCCTCACCCAATTCACGTCGACGAGTCAACATGGACGCTGGCCACGAACCCCGATGGTACCAAGACCGTCGAGATGCACCTAGACAAGGTGAACAAGATGGAGTGGTGGGCACATGTCGTCACCTCTGCTCCCACAATCGACGTCACAAAGATCCAGCCCGAGTCCTCGAAGCTATCCGATTTGGATGGCGAGACACGAGGCATGGTCGAGAAGATGATGTACGACCAGAGACAAAAGGAGAAAGGGTTACCTTCCTCGGATGAGCAGAAAAAGGCGGATATCTTGAAGAAGTTTCAGGAACAACATCCCGAGATGGACTTTAGCAAGGCCAAGATCCAATAAAAGTATGGGAGAAGACGCCAGACCGAAATAGTTCGCCTTGGAAAAAAAAAGAAAAAAAAAAAGCCAACATTTATCTTGATTCGAGAGCATTTGCTGCTCGTTCCAAGAATGCATTAAAGTCCCGGACTTGTTGGAGAAGACCGCCGGTAGGACTCTGTGAGCTGACTTGCTCCGAAATCTGGGCCAGGACGAGGTCAAGATTCCCTAGTTCGGCCGTCCTTTCGGCAGCTTGGGATAGCTCGGGTGCTTCTCTACCTTGCGCAACCGCAAGGTCAATGTCATGCATGAGAGCCGAGGCATTCAGACGAGACTACCACCGCCCCATGTATGTTAATGAAACTAGCGCGAAAAACAAAATATAAATTGCCTGCAACTCACCATTGATTCTGTGCTATCAGATTCGTGCTTGATGCGGATCGCATCCATCCGTAGCGCCACCTGCTCACGCTCGCCTTTCAGTCGAATAATCTCATCTCGAAGCGCGAGCTTCTCCTTTTGCACGTGTCGTAGACGTCGCCGAAGTGAATGCCAGTGATTTAGGTGAATTGCCTAAGTGTTTTTTCCACGAGGGTCAGCGTCCACAGGTTCAGGCTGATTGATTTGTGAAAGGAGATTGAAAACTGGGAGGGGAAAAAAAAAAAAAAAAAAAAAAAACTCACATGCTGTAGTAACCGAGAGCTGAGCTCCTCCCGATAGGCCTCAATGGCTCTCGTCTTGACGCGACATTCCTTCTTCTTGTCCGCATTGTCCGTCTGCGCGGCCAGCTGCTGCAGCTGGTCCAGCACGGAAGAAATGACCTCCTCGCACACCTGGGCAAAGACATCGATGACCGTCTCGCCCGCCCTGTTCGCGTACGGTATTTCTTGCTGCGGATCGTCGTCGTCGTCGCGGGGGAAGTTGTTGACGAAGCGCTGCACGGTGATTTCGACGGCGTCGTCGTCGTTCTGCTCGCTGCTTGAGCTGGGGCGTTTGCCTTTGGAGGACGGCGACTGGTGGCTGTGCTGTCTGGGTCGTTTGGCTGGTTGTCGTTGGGGGGCGGGGCTCTTGGGTTTCTGTCGCAGGGAGGATATCTGGGAGGTGGTGTCTGGCTCGCTGTCGTCGTCGGTGCCGAGTTCGGTGGATGTGGTGGTGGTGTTGCTCGGGCGGGGACGTTTCTGGCTGGTGATGGCGGCGGCTGCTCGGACGGGGACTTGGACTCCTTCTTCGTCGGAGGCTTCTGACTCTTGTTCCGTCACTTGTTCCGGCGAGGGAGGCCGTCGTTGCGGCGGGTCGGTCCTGTTTGCGGGCGCTGTTGTCTGGGTCTGTGTCGTTTGCACTTCGCGCGCGGGGACCGAGGGAGGTCGCGGCGGTCTGGTGGGTATGGCCGGTCGGGTTTGCCTGTCGGATGGACGAGGTCGTCGTGCGGAGGGCGATGATGATGATGGTGCTTCGGGTGTCGAGCTGGACGATATGGTGATCCTTGGCGGGAGAGGCTGGTCTATGGTGTCGACGGCGATGCGTCGTCGGTGTCCACTCCCGGGCTTGTGTGCCGGACTCTCGGTGATCTCCTCGGTAATGGTCGGGGGGATGAGCGGCTTCGGCCTTGCAGACGTGGGCGCGCTGGATGGGGGCGCCAGAGCCTCCAGGTCGTCTGGCTCGTTTGGGCGCGCTTCGTTTTGTGTCGGCTCTGCGCTCGACCTCGCGATGCTGGAACTGAGCGGCTGGACGAACTGAGCCCCTGCCCGGGAGGATGGTCCCGGGGGTCTTGGCGGGCCTGCGTCGCTCGCATCGGCGTTCGCGACTGGACTCGGGCCCGGAGGGGGCGGCTCGCTACGCGCAACCGGTCCGGCGGGCGAAACGTCGGCGATGGAGGACGGCGATTGTCGGGCGGCCTGGGCAGCTGCGGCGGGAGAACTGGAGCTTTGAGCAGGAGGTACGCCGGCGAGGTCGAAGCTGAACGAGATGTCGTCGCCGACATTGACACGCCTGGAATCACGAATCAGACTTGGCAAGAATGGGGGGAACGTCGGCTGCAAAGAGACGGATACGTACTGGGCGCCTCGGAGTCGCTGGTTGAGGCGGTCCTCGCGACCTTCCCTGCCTGGTGGGTTTTTGCATATCTCCATTAGCAAACGAGGGCCCGGCAAAGGGTCGAGGAGGAGGCGAGTAGGGGGGGGAGTAGGGTTTGCTCTTACCTGTGGCCATTGCGTAGAACTATTGTCGCGGGTCGTCAGCGGGGGGATGCATGATTTCCGGGGACGCAGCCAGTTGCGGAAGGAAATGGCTGCCAAGGATGGCGCGTGGTTGCGATGGTTGCGTGCCCTTGGAATTTCTCTCAAGACAATGACAACGACGTGGGGCTTGGGTGGTGCTGGCCGCTCGGTTTGATCGTTGATGGCGCCAGACGCGAAGGCGACGCGTCGAGCGGTGACGGTGACGTTGCGGAGCACTTGACCCTTCCATGTCCCACCTAGACTCTGCTCACCGACATCGGGCCCCGCAGCAAAAGCCAGGTGGGTCTTCTAAAGTGCCTAGGTACCTCTTGCTGGCTCAATTGTACAATGTACATTCTGCCGTCCACCGATCCACCGACAAGGCCACCGCCCTTCGCATGTCACTGTCGCGCAATTCGCAGCACAGACCCGCCCCAATCTGGACGGGACAGATCAGAGGAGCTTCGCCCAATTAAGTGACGCAACCTCGCATCCTCGCAACCTCAAGCTGGCAACCTCAAGCTGGCAACCTCAAGCTGGCTCGAGCATCCGCCGTCCTCCTTCTCGCCTTCTCCTCGCCTTGCCGTCTCGTCTCTCGTCTCTCCCTCCTCTGCCAAGAAGCTACGAGTCGCCGGGCTTCGACGCTCGACGCTGCAGCAATGGTGAAATTTAACGTGAGTCCGCTAATCACCCTTGCTACTCGTCATCATCATCGTCGTCGTCGTCGTCGTCGTCGTTCAATCTCATCATCTTCATCCTGTCGCCTGGACCGACTTAAGTCATGGAATCTGACCCGTCTTGACCTCGACCTGCATTCTTGCCGTGTACGCTAACATGAGCCCTCCAGATCTTCCGCATCCTGGGAGACTTGTCACATCTCGCATCCAAGGGTATCCTCATCTTCTCCATTCACCGAAATCGCAGCGCCGAGGGTGTTTCCCTCATTACCCAGGGGCTGTACGCTCTCGTCTTCTGCACGCGCTATCTCGACGTCTTCCGCGAAAAGATACTATGGAACTTGTTGTTCAAGATTGTGTACATTGTGTCCTCCTTCTACACCATTGCTGTGATGCAGTGGGTCTTTCCACGCTCGAGAGAACGAGAGTTGTCGTGGAAGATGGGCGCAAGCGTGTTGACCGTTGCCGCCGTCTCGTCGCCCTTCTTGATGATGATGTTTGAGAAAAAATGGAACTTTCGAGTGGTTCGTACTACGTGCACAATGCGCCTTTTCCAACGGCAGCACTGTTTCCGACTGACATATTGCGTAACAGTGGATGTGGGTGTTTTCACAGGTCCTTGAATCAGGCTGTGTTCTCCCCCAGCTTTTGCTCCTGCGACAAACCACTGTCCCAACCGTCATTAACTCCTTTTACCTCTTCGCCCTCGGATCCTACCGCGCGCTCTACATCCTCAATTGGTTCGTCCGAGAACTGGACGTCAATCACAAAAGGATAGATGCCGTCGCCGTCATATTCGGATGCATCCAAACAGCTCTCTACGTTGACTTCGCCTGGGTGTACTACACGCGGCAACGCGTCAAACTCCGCGGCGGTGGTATTGTGGACGCTGATGATTTGCGCCGCGGCTGGCTCCTGAGTCGCATCTTTGGCAAGAGATTCGAATCTCACGATGATGACGAAGAAAGCACCCCGGCTCTAGGTGACCACGGCCACGGCCAAGAAGCCCGACGGCCGGCCCGACCTGGCTGGGGAGCCCGTGGCATCTCCATCAGCGCTGATGAGGATGTTTTTGACCAAGATGGTCATCGCGGTGATGATGGATTACAGGGGCGAGTTGACCCTGACGCCAAAATGCAAGATCCGGATGAGCTCGCTAAGGCGCTCGACGACGACGACGACGACGAGGAGGAGGAGGAGGACGGCACCTCTGCCACAGCGTCTTCGTCATCGAAACTGCCAAAGGGAGCCAACTTTTCGAATGGGATCCGAAGCGGGGACGAGTGGAGGGATTAACCGTGCTTTTCTTCAATAGTTCAATCAGCACGAGGGACACTAGTCTGCACCGACTCCAGACAGGCTGTCTGATAGTCTCGAGCCGCGGTTTGAGATATGCCGTCGCCCATATTTTGCAAGTCGTCTCCGTGGCGCAACATTTCATGACGGACGGGACACGTATGTACGAGAATATGTCAGAAAGGGAAACGGCAACAAGAGATGGCGGGAATTTCAGGGGAAATCTTTCTTGACGCTTTCTTTCTCCCTCCTCTTCTTTTTTCTTATTTTTCTACGGTCACATCTACTGCTGGAGAAGCAGCAACACGGGCATGCAATTGTACGGACCAATGTAGCAGAGTATTGAAATACGGGTATTTGCGGGCGCCCCGCAGTGAGAAGCTTGCTGCATTCGTGCCACGTCCGTGAAGCTGCATCGTGCCCTCGCCGCTAGAGGCGTCGCGACCAAGCATGGGGTTTATTTTTCGTTAGTTTTTGTTAGTGTATGTGAATTTTTGGGGATTTACTCCTTTTCTAGAATAGCTCGTTGGGGTCGAGAATCTCATGTTTGTTTACATGTCGTAGATTGGTCTTTGTTTGATATATTCTCTTCAGAGGTGTAGCTAGTTGGTTGGTGGAAAATATGTTTGGTTTTAATGGATATGTAGCTAGCATGTCTGGAGCTTGTTTTTTTTTCGGCCCCAGGATGTCGCTCGGTCGTTCTTGACATACTTTTGTATTTTCAACTGGACGCGACATGGTAGTTTACAATCCTTTGGCCATTTATTCAAGATTATATAAAATTTCAGATGCTCCTTGGAAATCCTATTTGGTCTCACGAGAATACCACGCGACACCCCATCATGCCGCTCCTGGGCGAAAACACAGGCCGCCTTCAACACCAACAAAGAATGAAGAATAGGGAAATTGTAAAGAATACAGAGACAACGACAGGTTGACGTGAGATTCCATACCCGAGTACGTGCAATGCATGTGAATCGTCTCATGATGTTCAACAGAAAAATGGACGTGGTTCGCGCCGATGTTCCTGGTCTCTCCGTCCGAGTCATCAAGTATGGCCGATTGGATGGATTCCGAAACTCCGAAAATAGTGAAATATAATATTCATTTCTGATGACTGCTCCACGCATCAGAATAGCTGCACAGAGACGATTAGGCATCGAGGGGCTGGTTTGGGGACTTGAAAGATATCGGCTGGAGGCGGTTTTCATGCGCTCTACAGGACAAAACGCCTCTCAAAGGCGCGATATAACTTGGGGCTGATTTCGTCGCTGCTCATGCCTTCCACTTCGAGGAGGACGCCCTTCTTGGCGTAATGTTCCAGAAGCGGCTCGCTGGCCTCTTGGAATTTTTGAAACCGAGACCGGTACACGTCCTCGGTGTCGTCGGCACGTTGGACGAGCGGCTCGCCGGTGATGTCGTCGCGGCCGGGGACCTTGGGCGCGTTGAAGCTGGTATTGTAGACGCGGCCCGAGGGTTCGTGGACCCATCGTCCGGCGATGCGTTGGAGAATCACGGAGAAGGGGGTTTTGATTGAAACGGCAAGGTTGATGGGGACGATGCCGTCGAGCGTGTTTGCCTGGGCGGCGTTGCGCGGGTACCCGTCGAGGATGAAGGAGGCCGCGGGGTCTTCGGATGCCTGGGCCGAGGATATAGCTCGACCGGCGGTGAAGGCACCAAACGACGACATGTCGTTGGCACTGTTGAGCATCTCCGTCGCAGGAATGGCTTCGGACGACAGCGTCATGACGTCTGGAGGCCCATGGCTCTGAAGCCAGCCGCGATGCCGGAGTTCGCTCGAGATGAGCCGGAGCATCAGGTCATCGGCGACGAGACCGCCTGCTTTCATTGTGCTCTCGGCCATGATGCCTATGTCGAAGATAGGAAGAGGCGTTAGTCGAAAAACTGTTGAGAGGAAGCCAGAGGGACTGATATATAGCAAAAAAAAAAAAAAAAAAAAAAAAAAAAAAAAAAAAAAAAAAAAAAAAAAAAAACCGACGGGCAAGGGCATTCGGTCGTGCATAATCAAGGGTTGAGCAGGGCGTGAATCCGTACCGAGAGGCGTTCTGTTCTTGACATTGCTGCGAAGCAAGTCACCGGTGCTGATGGAGGCTAACTGGGGGAATCGTTTGAGCAGGCGCTCGCTCTGCGTGCCCTTGCCGACGCCAGGAGCGCCTACAAGAATGACCCTGGCAGCTCTTCGCAGTTGCATTCTAGTCTACGGCGTACTCTCGATGAGCAGCAAAGCAATTCGACGACTTGATGGCGAAAGGAGACGGCGAGGCGGGTTGTGTCCAAGGACTGGGGGGACGTGACGCCGCAGTCGGCAAGCTACACGGGGCGCAAGCTATTCTGGTTGCGATGGTTTCGGGGAAACGACGTCGACGTCGACGAACAGGGAGGCGTGAGTGGGAGGAGAGTCGCGGCGCCAGGGACATCAAGCAGTGTGGCAGTGTGGCAGCAGACCGGGTCGCGCGAGACCGGAGCTCATGGCAGACTCGTCTGTCTGATCTCTGACTGATCTCTGATGGTTTGTTGAGGACTGGATGCCCGCGGACAGGGTCTGGGCTCGTCTGGGCTGGTCTGCATGTGGGCTAGTCTGGTCCGTGTGGGGGAATATGGGGCGAGCAGCTGCCGCCCTTGGGCCTTGGCCTGGGCCTGGAGCTGCTTACGTACGTATGTATGTACATTGTACATACATACAGATACCGTGCTTATCTTAACCGCGGCGACGGAAGCAGCAGCCAGCTCAGCCCGGCCCACACGCAGACTCAACAATGCAGGGACTCAGCCCCGCTGCCTGCGAGTGTCTGATTGGGCGAGCCGGCCATTAGCGTGAGACAGGCTGAAGCTCAACCCTTGACATTCAGTCCCGTGCTGCCCAGTGCTGCCCCGATCCTCAAAGCCACGTTCCGTCCATCAATCATCTCAACTCGCACCAAGACGCCCAGACGCCGCCCAGCAGCAGAGGACACGGATATCCCAGTCACCACATGCTGACCTTTGCCGAGTTCCGTCCCTACCATCCTCGAAGTTACAGTGAGTGACGCCACAGCCCGTAGAACCGCTGGTCCCGAGACTGTGAAGTCGCTGACTCATCAAGCCATCTTGATCTTGGTCACGGTCTTGTTTCTCTCTGCGGTGCGAGGGCCCAGGCCAGCAGGCACGTCGGATTCACATAACACTTCCGTACCGTGTTCCTCTCTCGTCTCCGTGAACCATGGTCTCGACCAATTCAGCTGGCGACAAGAAGGTCTGAGTAGAAATGCCGACGTTCTGGAGTCGGACCACGTTGCGCGTGTCTCAAGTCAGGAATTTCATATCGCGTCTTGACGACAGCCGCCGCCGTTGACTCCCTCGACAACGTCATGCACAGTTCGAGTCGCGAGTCTGTTCAAGGGAGAGATGCAAAGGCCGTTCACTGTCATCGCCAAGACGTGTCCCTTGCTAACGAGACAAGAACGTACTGGGCATGCTTCGTCATGAACTGCATCATCAACCCGGGCACATACAACAATCCTCCTATGCTTTCCCTGCTTCTCGTGTCCGACATGAAAAAGACACAGATCTTCAGGCGGACCCCTCGTTGCTGTTGACTTGACCTTTGGGCCGGAGACACCGGAGACACCACCACAAGTTGTTTCATGAAGCTCGCCCGCGTGCTATCCCATCAACCGGAATAGTAGACGTCACTCAAATCATCTGACATATAAGTTAGTTGCTTCGGCGTTTGTGCACAATTCATGATACTTACCTTCAGTGACGGTAAATGCCGGGCTCACCATGGTGTCAATTTTGGGGCAGTTGAAAGCATAGATAGCAGCACTGCAGATGCGAGGCGGAGGTCTTTGCAAGCCGAAACTGTTTGATCGAGTCGCAACCTGGAATACACGCTGCCCACAGCGTGAGTCTCGAGATGCGAAATGCCTATTCGACTGCCAATGCGACAGTTGTGTTGACCATCTGCCCGGACGGCTGTGGCCTCCTAGATCAATGCCGGAGAAAGGATTCTTTGAGCGCCATTCCGTAAGAGGACTTTTCGGCGAATGCATGCGCCGCTCGTTTGGGGTCGACTTTTTGATACGGATCGGTGTCCGAAATTGGGCATCGTTGCGGTTTGGAAGAAGAAAAAGTCTACACACACACACACCACACACACACACAGAGAGAGAGAGAAAGAGAGAGAACACAGGAAAGAGAGAATGCGGATTCTGTTTTGGCATCATCCGTGTATGCCATGTTCTTAGATGGCATGCACGTGCATTCCATCATCGACGGCGTCCGGGATCCGGGTCGCAAGACCGGAGGGGCCTGGTCTTTGTCTCGGAACGGATTGTACGTTCGCATAAGACGTATGTATACCGCGGGCTCCGAAACAGGGTACACTGCCGCCGGCGGAAATACATATGTATATAGCGACATGTCTGGCTCGGAATTCATCCGATTCCGCTCTGTAGAACGTGCTGGGCGATGCGATGCCTTCGGGTGTCCCGGATTCCTGCTGCCTGCGCAGCCGGGCACGTTCTCTTCGGTTGGGACTCCAGACGACTTATGGTGGTCGAACCTGGTTTGACGCGGCTGTTGCCTGGGCTCTCCGTATGACTTGCATACGACTACATAGGAAGCTCGAAATATGACATGTAGATGCACGCGCATATAGAGAAAACGAATGATGCGCTCGAGTTTTCAGACAAAGCGGCAGGGTTTACGAAGCCAGGCAGGGTCCCTGCACACCTATTTTCAGGCACAGTACCTTTTGTCGTTCTTTTCCAAGCGTCTCCGATGTGCTTACAAGACCTTGATCCAGATCTTGTCATTTCAGGGTCGCACTGTAAAGGAATATCCCTTGTCATGGAGGCTACAGATAATTTGAGAGTTGGTCCCGGAGATAAGTTCAGAGTTGCTCCACTTTTATGGCAGATAAATTAAGAGTTGATCCCGAAAAGTTAACAGTTTCGGGGACCAATTAAGAGTTTCGGGGACCAACCCTCAATTTATCTACCCCCTCCTTGTCATGCAAAGTGTCGGCTTGAAAGAAACCTTGGAGGTACTCGTTCTATGTGGATCATGCGGGAAGGGAACCATCAAGGTTCCCGTCAGCTCCAGTGAATGATTTGCTTCCCCGAATAGAGTCCCGGAAATAAGCTACCGAGACTTTGATCGGCGAAGATGCCGGCGGGCGGAGGTCCGGACTGAGTAAGAGCTTGACGAAACTCCGATCGGCCGAAGAGCTTCTGCTTGACATGATTGATCAAGGTTCTGATGAATGAGCAAGGTCCCTAGTTTGTAGAAGCTTCGGCGGCGGCGGCAATCGTTGTCAATCGGGTCTTGCCCGATCAGGACAATTGGCTCTTGGATAGATGGCCCGGAAAAGGCCATGTAGCGCGGTTCGGCCAAAACGTGCTCATTGTCAGCTTCGAAAGCGGCAACCCCGAGGCGCAAATCTCGGAAATTCGAGATTTTCTGAATTCGCTTATCCCCTTGGTGCCGACCTTTTACGTATGTATACATTGTACTTGTCGACCCACTGCACTGCTACTCTATGCCATAAAAACATCGCATGTCTCACAACCCTGTTTAGGGAAAACAATGTCATGAAAATACCGGCGTAAAACTCCCCCGGTCAGCATTAAGGAAAGGGGGATCGGTACGCGGGTGCAGCCGACGCGGCACCCCCAGGGGATACTGAGGGGATAAAACGTCTCTGGCGATCCCGTTTTCCGTCGCGCGCGGGTACAAGCATGAGCTTAAAAGAGAGTCAGACCCATTTTGGTTTCATTTTGGTTTCTCTGACAAAGGTGAAAGACCCTGTGTTTGGGGACCAGTCGTCCTTTGTTTTTCTATTTTTGTTTTTTTCCCTTTTCCCACCCCTGTTAAACGTCTCCCACAAGAAGCCCGATTTCTTCGTCCCGACCTCATCCGGGTGTAGGCACAGGCTTGAGCGTGAAAACGACTGGTGCAAAGCATCAAATCGGCAGTTCCCTAGCTTCCCGTTAAGCTTCTCCTGTCCTTTCCAGCCGCCTTTTTGCTCGACGGTGGGCATCCCATCCACGAAATGGGAATAGTCGCCGCGGCGCCCCATTAAAGTCTGACAGCGCCAAACGCCCCTCAGCTCGACCACGTTTCAGATGCCACACCTGGAATGGGCGACATGTATTTACTCTCTAATGAGGGATGCCATCTCTCTGTGTAAAATACATAGAAATGGGGGTCTTTGGCGAGATCCTAAGATATGAGGCGAGATGCTGGGGCGGCGCGGTCCGAGGGTTCCGGGTAGAGTGGAACCCAGGAATCTCGTGATGTGCAACATCAGACGAAACGAGACATGGAGAGACATCCCTCGCGAGGAAAGTGTTCTTGCGAGGGATTCCGCCTACATGCTCCGTGAATGTGCTCATTCCTCTTGGCGTAGCCACCGCCACATGGGATGTATCCACATGTCCTCATAAAAAAAGCTCAGGCGAGCACTTGGCGAGGTTTTGGAGGGCAGCCACTCCCGGCATCTAATCGAGTAAGGCGGGCTTGCTGCTGTTCTGCCTTTAGCGCGGGGGAAGGGATCACGCGTAGATGTGTCACGACTTGGAGCCGGCAAGGACAAGTCTATCAAGTACTCTCCATGCGTTGGTGGCGTTACGTAAGGCTAACTTGTTGCGACAGTGCTGTCCGATTTCCTGGTCATTTACCTCGGTAAAATCGTGCAGCAAGTGCATTGGGAAGACGGACTATGCGTGTGCAATACACAGTACAACCCCTGAGTAATTAGAAAACCGTGACTTTATAGGGGTAATTAGGCTAATTAAGCATTGCTTTAGAAACTACGCTTATCTAGTGAGGGATCTTGGGGTATATAGGCTCCTATCTTATTTATATAAGCTAATTAATACCTTTAGGTACTAATTAATACTTATAATATTATACAGATGCCTCGCCTATTATTCCCCCTATAGGTTATGTGTGTAAGGCCGCTAAAAAGAGGGGCTTATACCGCCTTTGCAATCATCTAGGGTGTGTGTTGTATATACCTATTTAGTAATTGGTGTTTGCTTCCTATTTCTCCGCCAGCAACAGTCGACGATCATGTTGACTTGAACACGATGCGTGAGACCATGTCTTACATATCAGTCCAGATGAAAGACGGGCCTGCCTGCACATTGTCGGAACATTCCGTCCTGTTGCCGCCGGAGATGACTGCGGCGGGAACAGGACTGGTTTTTCAGTATTGGTGCCTGATTGAAAAGAAGCAAGGCTCAATCTCCAGGAAATACGAATAAACGGGGCCTTGATGACGATACCACATGTGTCTTGTACCGCATCTTTTTTTTTTTTTTTTTTTTTTTTTTTTTTTTTTTTTTTTTTTTTTTTCATGACATCAATCTTGTGCCAATGTTCATCATCGTGGATTGGCCACCCATCGGATGCCAGTTGTCGGTGTGAGTAAAGGAAGACAGCGGTGCGTCATCTCACCCCAGGTCGAGAAATCTGATGAAGCTCGCCGTGTCTCATGCTGAACCCTTGAAAAGTCTAATCAGAATTTTTGTTGTACATATGTTAGCATGACGGGCTTCCTGGCATAGATGTACAAACAGGAACAGATGTAGATGCAACGTCGAGTATGGGCATACTAGGTAGGTGGTATTACCTACCTGCTTAACCGAGCGTCAAAAGGGGCGACAATGGGCCCATCATGCCACCACAAGCTCGAACCACTCGAGAGTCATTGACACAAGAAAAAGACGAAACCCTCGAGGAGTGTTTTGGCTCCACGATGCGATGCGCGACACGACGTGACCGACCATGGACCGGAAAGATCAAGATAAAGGGCCGACGGTTCTGCCGTTTTGGGCATAGTTCACGCTGTTGCCGGCGCGTCGGCACGTCGGCGCGTCGGCAAACTCTGGCCAATCAGCTGCGCCAGACGGAATTAGAAACATTTGGGCCGTGCCGAAGAGCCGGTGGTGCTCAAGGCCCCTCGCTTTACCCCCGTGACGTTCCTCGCCCAAGATCCAATGTATGTACACAGAATACCGCGGTTGTCTAAGACCAAGACACGGCCACGATGGAACAAACATTTTGTTTATTCTCGCTCATCCATAGAAGCACAGAAACAAAAAAAATAATTATTATTATTGTTGTTGTTGTTGTTGTTGTTAAAAAAAAAAAAAAAACCCCGCAACTCCCCGCAAACACGACGCAAAAGTTCGCCTAGCAGCTCCAAGCAGGCCTTAAGCGGCGACGACGCAAACATGCAACCTGCAACCAATTATGGGCCCCCACCACAGGGCTGTCCATACAACGGGAGTTGACCGCAAACGGGTCAAGGGAAACAAAAGACAAAAGGCACTCGAGGCGGCATCTCCGCGGGCATATGTGGATTTGCCCATATGTTGGTGAGAAAACGGGTGCTGTTTCTTACCACACCGACGCCGATCATTTGTGATGAGGGGACTCTCTGTGCAAGCAATACGTTCCAATTCCAGACGGCCGCACCCGTGCCATTGCAGGGACATTTACTTGGAGCTTTGAACGAGAAATTTTCCACGACGGGAATAGAACCCATGGTTTGAAGTGTTTTGTCCATGGCATCAAAGAAAGAAGACGAGTGACGAACGCATCATGATCAAAAACTTGTACGAGACGACGTCGCGTCTGAGCATTGCTGTGGGGGCCCTAGACGTCTGTGAAAGAGCATATTTCGGGACGAGAAAGGATCAGCCGTAAGAGCATGGTTACAGAGAGATGAAAAGGCCCGTGACTTGACAGTCTCATGGTTCCTCGGACGCCCACACTGCGTCCGTCAACTGTCATCCGTTTGGAGCCAGCGATGTGCCAGCATGATGGGCATGGGAGTACAATTTAGTACTAGTTGCTACCGAGTTTTCATTTTCCCCTCAGAACGGGGGGCATTCTCCACTATAACCTTGTTCCGCCGCGGATCGTACCGCAAAGATCCCTATTCTTGCTAGCCGGAGCTGTCGTTCCTTACTTCCTGGAGCCGTAACCCACTGGGTGCCACTTTTTATATTCATACGTACGGCGACATCGAGCATCCCGCGCCCTGCTATACAAGAACGTAGCTCTGCAAAAATGTATAGCAGGGTAGCACTCCTCGGGAAATAAATGGCCAGCCATTTGCCTCGATATGGCAGCGACGGCGGGTGCAGCGCCACGGAGCAAAGAAGCACAGTTCCGAATAGCTCCTATAGGACGCGAGCCACGGTGATTTTGCCGACAGAAAGCACCAGTTACAGCACTATACATGCGCTCGGATGAAAACATGAAGTAGTAGGGTGAGACCACGTAAGTGTGAAAAACGTGCAGACGTGGGTGGGGCTTTAATTTTAATTTTAATTTTAATTTTTAATTTCTTCTTCTTTACTTCTTTTATTCTTACAAAACAAATGGAATAATGATGATGATGATCATCATCATCATCATCATCATCCAAACTCTCACCCAGCGCCCTTGGTTAGAATTATCTTGGGCCTCGGAGGAAATGGTCAGCAGCAATCCCTTGCCAAGCCCTGGTCTTAGACGCGCAGGTTACCACTCGCTTAACGGGTTCAAGAAAGCTGTATAGGCAGTCTTGTCAGCTTACTGAAACAGCGAGACCCAACAACGTCTCTCCAAGTAAGCACATTGGAGCGAGGAATGGCGACGGCAGTCCAGACTTGGTCTCCCCCCTGGTGTGGACTGTCGCTCGCTCAGTCCAGGCTGCGTGATCGGAAGTCGCTGTCTAAAACAAAAAGTCACTTTCGAATCGTCAGAATCCGTCAGAGGTGTAAGCTTCGCGCCAGGGATACTGCGCATGGTCAAGGAAACTGCATTTCAACGGTACTTGTGGTCTGCGTCGTACTTTTGAAAAAAGCCTGTGTTTTCTTGTCAACCACGATGCATTACTCCGAATACTAAAATAATAAAAGAGCGAATAATAATATAAAAAACAAAAGAGGAAAAACAAAAGAGGAAAAAGGAAAGAGGAAAAAGGAAAAAGGAAGCTGCATACACCACTAGCTTGCAGTCTCAGACTCTATGTTCAAGAAGTTTCATAGCTGTCTTTCTTCAATGCAGGAGGAGAACCGAGATGGCACACATTTTATGCAGTGACATGTACAGGATGGTTTAGTTGGTCAGCAAAGCAGAATACCTCGCGTCTGGCCATACACCGCCGATGAAGGGGGCAAAAAAAAAAAGCAAAGAAGGGGTCAAAAGGAATTCATTAAGAAATTACGATTATATCAGACTACATCTCGATTATAAAAGGAGCAGGTCGGCCTCGTTGATTTCGAAAATTCCAACCCGTCACTCCAAGTCCTCAGCATCGAATCTTGATTCACTTCTATCCTACACTCTTACTTCTTGACAAAAGACATCAATCATCTCCAACAATGCGTTTCTCCCAGATCTTGCTCCTTCCCCTGGCCGCCTTGGCTATGGCAGCTCCAGCGACCGAGGCCGTGGAATCTACCGAACTTGAGGTGGTATATGCCACGCCTGCCGGGATTCAGACGACCGAAGGGGCCGAGAACGTCGCATTTGGCATTCCCAAATCCTGCAGGGGGGAAGTTGCCAAAGGTAAGAGGATTTTGATTATTTGCGCAGCATAAAAACGAAACTGATAGATAAAACAAAACAGCCTGCGTCTTCAGCATCGGTAGGGCTACTAAGGATTGCGGAATCGCCATCGCCGAAGAGGGCAGAAACCTAGGCAAGGATATTAAATGCTTCTTTTCCGCAAGACATCTTATCAAAAATTTCGGCAACTGCAAGAAGTGCAACCCATTCAAGGTGGTGCTCTTGGAGTAAACTGGGGAGAAACACACTTATGCCTTGTCATGTTGACAAGGCCTTACGTCTTATGAAGTACTCTCTACGTGTCGCTCGTTGGTTATGGTTCCGTGAGAGGGGCAGGGAAAAAACCCAAGTTTTATGAACAGAAAAAATATATATATGCATATAAAATTGATCTGTTCCAAATCATCTTTCTCGTGGACATCCATATGTACGTCTCGAGCCATGAGATTTATAAGCAGAAAGGCGTGCATGATCTATGAACTGTGAATTCTCCATCGCCTGATAGTGTGTTTTTTTTTAATCAGCCAAAGCAATGAAAATCGTCTTGTTAGCAAGCATCACCAGAACTGAGCCAGCAGTTAACCGGATATTCAGGGTTTTTGTATGGGCTAGATGTGATATTTGTCATGCGACGATCCACGACCTCTTGGTCCGTACAGTCATTGACAGTCCCATCGGACTTGCGAGGGGTAGTCACAAGCTTCACCGCCGTGGTCATCTGTCGCATACATGTCATGACAACCGGCTTTGGAGTAAGACGGTAGCTGTTGTTTAAGTAATACAGACCCTGTCACGCCTTCATTTCTATCAACGGGGGCCAGTTCTGAAGCTGACAGGCACAAAGTTACCCGATGCCAGGTGACTGACGAGTACGAGACTCTTGCACCATATCAAGATCTTTCCAGGGTCCCTGGCCGACCATGTCATAATACATGAGCTTCATGACAACTACATAATGAAAGGCAGCAAATAGATATTAAATACACCCTTTACATGATCCTAAAGAAGGTACATGGCACGTGACGTTACCCTGCTGCGAGTAGGGGATTGTGCATCATGAGTAGGGATTATCAAGTACGAGGCTACAGATAAATCGAGAGTTGGTCCCCGATATACATAAGTCGAAAGGGAAAAGTGGAGCAACTCTCGACTTATCTCGGGGACCAACTCTCGATTTATCTAACCCCTCATCAAGTACCATACACAGTTCGCCGAAGTAGAAAGGTACCCAGAAATATATCTTTTAAAGTCCAAAATTATATCGTCGCAGTTTCCGTCGCAACGCTTCATCAGCTCATCAGCCCCCGTCTCGTCACGCCAGTTGAATGATTCAAGAATTATACTGTAGAGGCAGAAAGGTGAAACGAGATGCAGACAAGACTAGATGATTCCGACGGAGCAGATCCCGAATATAAAAGGCACTACGTTTCCCCGTTCATGACAATGTATTTCCAACTCATCAATCCATCATATCCAACCGTCCTACTACAAGCCTCCAAGCTCCAAGACTCTCCGCTTCTTTGTCAAAGCCAAGAATCAAATAACCCTTCGTTTTCTCAAACATGCAGTTCCTCAAGATCTTTCCTGTCGCCTTTGCTGCCATGGCCATCGCATCCGAAGCCATTGCTAAGCCGGACTTGACAACAAATATTGTCCACATCAGTCTCCCCAGAGGCTGCTCGAAGTCCAACCTCGCAGGTAAGAATTCTTGTAAACCGCCTTTCATCTGTATAAAATTTAAACTAACTGAAATTTTTTCTATTTTTTTTTTTAAAAAAAAAAAACAAAACCAAAGCGTGCGCTCTTCGTGTCGCTGGAACAACCGCCAGTTGTGCCGCCGCTGGCGCCGAACTCGCCTTAAACCCGGCGGCTGATCTGAGCTGCATCAGCTCTGCGGCCAGCACCGCGGTTAAGTTCTCGGTCTGCAAGAGGTGCATTCCCCACAAATTTCTGGTTCTGGATGCCTAAATAGAAGGCATGACTTGTATGCTGTCATGAGATCCGAGGTCTTGCGTCTTTCAAGCATTCTCCACGCGTGGCTTGTTTTGCCTTCATTGGCAAAGACGAGGATTCGAGTCAAGATGGATATCGCTAGGCGGACAGGAGAGAAATTAAAACAACATGTCTTGTTTGTGTATCAGGTTATCTCCGCGCGCGTATACATGGTTTCAAAATATGTACATCCCACACTGTCACCAGAATTAGACCCCGCGATATGATCTTCACATGTGCCATGACACCCCTGCATGCCCCTTGTTGCTGAGTAGGCTATACGAGCGTTAAACCCATATACCTATTTCCAACAGCTTCTTGCGGTGGTCTTGAGTGTCTTTGAATGAGCTGTTGCAAAAAGAGACTGCATCTCAGAGATTAAGGGTTCTGCATGAGAGCTGCATGTTCAATAATCCGCGGTGCATAATTACGCACTCTTGCATGAGGACCCTTTTGAGACAAGCCCGTGCGGCGTGGGTCCCGTATAACATCCCGGAACAGTGTAGCTTGCTAAGAATGTCGATGGTAGACTCCTTGTCAGTGACAGAGCCATCGGCGGTCCGAATACACTCGAGCATGAATCCTGGGTAAACAATCGGGAGACATGGGCCCTTGCGAGTGAGAGGATATTGACACGATCAATCTTACAACGTCTCCTTTGGCTGCTATGTGACAACACATAAGAACGGCACAAACTGAAGTATAACTACTGTGAAGGCGGCTCCAGCAACAAGAAGAGCGTGACAAAGATCAGCTCGCCTGTTCTTCATGCCCTGGTTTTGTTTTGTTCCTAATTGCTCTCACGAACCTATGTTCCGAGGACTGGGTTTTCTATCGGGAGATGACGTCAGGTATTCAGCCATCATATCTGCTCTCATGGCCAAAATACACATCTTTTTCATGACCTGTCATGAGACGAGCTTCTGAGCAAGGTTGGCTGGAGGTCAAATTGGCCGTCGGATTTACCCGGGAACAAAGTGCTCTTAGTCAGCCGCCCACTTGCCACTAGCTAAGTTGGTTGTTGAGTTTTGACTCGTGAGGTCCATGAGTAGCACGTGATCTCAACCAATAATCCTCGGGCCTAGCTCGGACGCGGCTTTCCGCCTCACACTGTGCTTTTGTCCGTGCTGTTGGGCGTGTGCACCGTGCCGGCAGCCCCGGTTCCGGCCAACAGGCCATGTGGGTGCTGCAGCCCCCCAATTACCTTGCCAGGCCAGGATCCTTTTGCCAGTTCGCATGTCTGGCTACTCTTGAGTCTTCCTCTTCACACGTCGACCCTTCATCGACAACGTTGCTCATAGCTTTCTAGCGCAGGCGCATAGATGTCATCCTAGACAAGAAGCATTCTCTTCCTTTCTTTCCTTCCATCCGATTTCCTTGCCTCTGTCCGTCCGACCGCTCCGGGCCGCTCCGGGCCGCTCCATCATGAGCGCATCTGCCACAGTTGCCCGCGGGGCTGCCGCGAGGGGCACCGTTCTCAGGAATGGTAAGCATAAACCTCGTCTATCTAGCCCAAAGCCCAAGGCCCAAGGTCCAAGGTCCAAATGGCCCGCGTTTTTACTGACCTAGACTTGCAGCCCAAGCTCTGTCGAGAGGTGTCACGCCTTCGATGATGGCCAGACACATCGGAAGGCAATCACAAGTCTCGGCTCTGGCCATCTTGATCCCCATGCGACATGTCAGCACCGAGCATCACCGACCCGACTCCTCGCACCACGGCCCTCCTCCGGGATTCCAAGTTGAACAGGCCAAGAAGCCGTTACCGCAAGTCAAGTCCGGCGCGGACGCGGCAGCCAGCGATGCCAGGGCTGCATCAGCGGCCACCGATCAGCCAGACACAACCAGGGCGGAAGCTGAGATTCGCGATCTGGCTGCTCAAAAGGAGAACTTGGCACAGGACAAGGAGGTCACCAAGGCGGAGAAACAGGAAAACAAACTCACAATTTGGCAGAAAGTCAAGAAGGAAGCTCAGCACTACTGGGACGGTAGCAAGCTGCTTGCTACCGAGGTCAAGATCAGCTGGAGACTTGCACTCAAGATGGCTGCCGGCTACGACTTGACTCGAAGGGAGAACAAGCAACTGCGGCGAACAGTCCAGGATTTGGGTCGCCTTGTACCCTTTTCCGTCTTCATAATCGTGCCGTTGGGCGAAGCCCTTTTGCCTCTGGCTTTGAAGCTGTTCCCCAACATGCTGCCGAGCACTTTTGAGGGCGAAAAGTCCAAAGAGAAGAAAGCCACGGTTCTGCGATCGACCCGCAAAGAAGTGAGCGGCTTCCTTCGACAGACTCTCAAGGAGACGGGGTTGCCGTTGAGCCCGGCCACGGCACAGAAGGAAGAGTTTGCCAACTTCTTCCGCAAAGTTCGGTCGACTGGCGAGACGCCCACGCACCAGGATGTTATCAAGGTTTGCAAGGTGTTCCGCGACGACATGACACTCGACAACCTGTCACGACCGCAGTTGGTTTCCATGTGTCGCTACATGAATCTCAACACGTTTGGCACCGACATGATGCTTCGGTATCAGATCCGCCACCGCATGAGACAGATCAAGCGAGACGACAAGGCCATCAGCTTTGAAGGCGTCGACAGTCTCACGGTTCTGGAACTGCAGATGGCATGTGCTGCACGTGGCATCAGGACACACAGTGTTTCTCCTGCTCGCATGCGTACCGATCTCCAGTCGTGGCTCGACCTCCGCCTCAAGGAAGGCGTTCCGTCCACTCTTCTCGTTCTCAGCAACGCCTACATGTATGGCCAGGGTTCCGGTGAGGGTGCTAGCCAAATCGACGCGCTCGTCGGTGTTCTTTCCTCGATTCCGGAAGAGCTCTACCACGAAATCGAGCTCGAAGTGCACAATGCCGAAGGCGCCGCCACCAACAAGCAGCGCCTTGAAGTCTTGAAAGAGCAGCAGGAGCTCATCGAGGAGGAGAACGAGCAAAACGAGGAGAGTCAGAGCACCGGCATGGCGACTCCTCGTGATGTCGATGACATTGACGAGAAGGAAGAGAGAATGCAGTCTGCCGAAGCGGCGGGTGTCGAGAAGAATGTTGCCCAAGAAATGGTTGACGCTGAGTTGGACCAGGCCAAAGCCGTGGAGCAACAGGTCAAGGTACCTGCCGCTAACGAACAAAAATAAACAAAGAGGAACTACGCCGACAAAAGGACCAGTCTAGGCGGTTGTTCTAATTCTTTGGCCACAAAAAAAAAGGAAAGAAAAAAAAAATGAAAAAAAAGGAACAAAAAAAAAAGGAAGAAAGAAGAAGTACGCCGACAAAAAAAAAAGCGCGTCGACATGCTCAGATATTATGTTTAATTATATTGTGGTCGCACCGCCAACTGACCAAATGCAGTCTGTCATTCTACGACTGCTTTCAATTTCATATGTACGGCTGTCAAGGTGAGGATGTGGCTGCTCTTGTATTTATTCTTGAACTGGAAACTGGAAACTGGACACAGAACAGGACAGTACAGGCTGGCTGGCTGTATTATTACTGTGCAAAATGGCAGCAAAAAAAAAATAAAAGGGATCAGCCTCGGTGTTGGTCCGTAGAGACGCGGGCGAAAAGCGCCGCATACACTATAGACATTCGTCCACGAAGGGGATGAGAATAGATTGCATTGTTTTTACCATGTTCATGGTTGGGCTAGACACGGATGAGAAGACATGGCATGTACATGCTGTATGTAAGTACCTACTACCTAGGTATCTACCTAGTAGGTACTTACTTAAGTATAGTGTAAGTACCTTCATACTTAGTACTTTAGGATACGTCTTGCTAAGAGGCCACGTGCATGCATGTCGCATCAAAAAAAAAAAAAGAATGGAAATCACATGCAGCCGGGCCACTCAGGTTACGTCAAAGCATGCAGTGCCCCACCGCATCATGGCCCAAGCCACACAAGAGCCTCCAAGCTCGAGTCCATCATGTCACCAGACGGACCACTTGCTTTGGCACTTGCTCCGGCACCACGTCTCTCCGTTTCTCCCTCTTCTGCTCTGGTCATCCTCACGCCGTCTCACGCCCATTCCATCGACACCCGGGGCCCAGGCGTAACCTGCAGAGCTCGTCTTCGCCTTGTCCACCCCAGCGTCCTGCGGACAGACGACGGAACGACGGAACGACGGAGCGACCAAACGACCGAACGGCCGAACGTCCGAACGTCCAGTCAGAGAAAGCTCCGTCCACCGCGCAGCCGCCATCGCCAGGACACGCCATGGCCGTGACAGACCCGGACCACTACCACGACAACTTCTCCAATGTCTCGTGGACGGATCACGCAGACGATGCCGCGGCGGCGTCCGTCGCGCGCGCCCGCGACGCTCCGGGTGCAGGCCAAGCCGGGCACCACGACATGGATCCTCTTGGGCTCGGCCGCGAGAGGTTGGAGTGCCACGTGGGCAGTCCGCTGAAGGAGAACGACGGTAGCAAGGATGCCTTTATTTCGTACCTGATTACTACCCATGTGAGTGGCGAGCTTGGGAGCATTGGAGCATTGGAGCATTGGAGCATTGGAGCATTGGAGCATTCCCCCCCCCCCCCCTTCCCATCTCGGCCGTGCTGACCGCGTTCCCCCAGTCGACCTTTCAATCCTTCCAGAAGGAAACCACGACGGTCCGCCGCCGCTTCACAGACTTTGTCTTCCTCTACAAACAGCTCATGCGAGATTATCCCGCCACGGCGGTGCCTCCCCTGCCCGACAAGCAGCGCATCGAGTACGTCCGCGGCGACCGCTTCGGCGCCGACTTCACATCGCGGCGCGCCCATTCCTTCCAGCGCTTCCTGACCCGCCTGTCCCTTCACCCGATCCTCCGCCGCGCCCCGATCCTGCACAGCTTCCTCGAGAGCCCCGACTGGAACGCCACGATGCGCAGCCGCAGCTCGCGGGCCAGCTCGTCGTCGGATCCGAGCGCCTCGAGCGGCGTCTTTGACAACTTTGCCGACACCTTCATCAACGCCTTCACCAAGCTCCACAAGCCGGACCGCCGCTTCCTCGAGGTCAAGGAAAAGTCGGACCGGCTCGACGAGGACCTGGGCCACATCGAAAAGGTGGTGGCGCGCGTGGTCCGGCGCGAGGCCGACCTGGAAACCGACCTCGGCGACCTGGCCGAGCAGTTCCAGAAGCTCATCACGCTCGAGCCCGGCGTCGAGCCCGCCGTGCACGCCTTCGCCGCCTCCGTCGAGGACACGGCCCGCCACCTGCACCAGCTGCGCGACGTGACGGACCAGGACTACCTCGGCTCCCTGCGCGACATGCAGGCCTTTTCCCTCAGCCTCAAGAACCTCCTGCGCGCCCGCGAGCAGAAGCAGCTCGACTACGAGCAGCTGACCGAGTACCTCAACAAGTCGACCAGCGAGCGCGACGCCCTCCAGTCCGGCCACGCCGCCTCGGGCGCCGGCTCCTTCATCCGCGCCAAGATTGAGGACGTCCGCGGCGTCGACCACGAGCAGGCCCGCCGCGAGCGCCAGCGCAAGCTCGAGCTGCGCGTCGAGGAGCTCACCACCGAGGTGGAGCACGCCCGCGCCACCAGCGACATGTTTGACGACGAGGTCGTCCGCGAGGTGGCCGACTTTGAGCGCATCAAAAAGGCCGAGTTCAAGACGCAGCTGGGCCGTCTGGCCGACGCGCACATTGTCTTTTACGACAACGTCATGCACCTCTGGGAGCGCTACATTGACGAGATGGACAGGGAGGGCCGCGTGGCGTGATGGCGCGTCGGAACCGGTCTTGACGGGTTCTTTTCTTTTTCCTTTCTTTTTCTATATTTTATTAGTTTTTTTTTTTTTTTTTTTTTTTTCTTTCCTTCTTTCTTTCCTTCTTTATTTTTTCTTTTTCTTTCCTTCTTTCTTTCCTTTTTCTTTTTTTTTCTTTTTATTATTTTCTC
>SRPV01000301.1:0-23792 GCA_018360135.1 Claviceps sorghi | reverse complement strand
TAATATATTTTACTTAAGCTTTAATTAGCAGCTTTATATATCTTTATTAATAGTTCTTTTATAAATAATAAAGACTTAAGCTTATAAATTAAATTTATAATAATTCTTAGTAATAAAAAAAAGAATAGTATTAATATTAAATTTAAGCTCTATAGCAATATTATTATATATAGCTTAACAAAAAGTAGGAGAGTTATAAGAAGTACTCTTATATTAAAGCTATATAGAATAGTATAAAGCGCTAATATTGCCTATATAGTAGGCACTATATTAAATATAATTACTAAGAAGTTGTAAATTTTATAGATACTAATAATTATTTATATAGATTTCTTTTTGCTATATAAATGCCTTATAAAGTTAGAAATAATAAAGGAAAAGAGGCTTATAATAAATATTATAGCCCTTTAGTAGTTATATAAGCAGTAAGAAATTATAGAAATTTACTAAATTAATAGGGAAGATAATATTATAGACTTAATAATAAAGGTAACTCTAAATAAGGCTCTTAAGGGCTTTATTAATATAAATAAGGCTAAAATATAAGTAGAAGGATAGGTTAAGAGGGAAGCAGCCTAATAAGCGGAATTAAGGGGGTTGTGTATATATATAGTGTTTTTTATAGTTAGAGTAGCCTAGGATTAGTTTAGTATAAAGCTAACTAATTAAAGGCCTTTTTATAAAAGTAAACACTTTAAATTTTATTTATTTTTTAGGCTACTTTTTAAGTAATTCCTTTTCTTTAAAAAAAAGAGAATTTATAAGTATTAAAATTACCCCCTTATAAAAGAACCTTAGTAAAGCCTAAGCGGATTAATAGGAGTAAGAGTAGCGCTTCTATTAGGTGTATCCCTATAAATATAGGGCTGCACTTAAGGGGAAAAGTAAGCTAATAATAACACCACTTTTCCCGCCTTTTCTAACCTTCTAAGCTAGCTTAAAACCTTTATAGTCAAGCTAAATTAGACCCTTTTCTATCACCCTTTTATTATATATAATACCAGCCAGACCAATAATAATAAAGGTAATGCTAAATAAGGCTCTTAAGGGCTTTATTAATATAAATAAGGCTAGAATATAAGTAGAAGGATAGGTTAAAAGGAAAGCAGCTTAATAAGTAGAATTAAGGGGGTTATATATATATATAGTGTTTTTTATAATTAAAGTAGCTTAGGATTAGTTTAGTATAAAGCTAACTAATTAAAGGCCTTCTTATAAAAGTAAATATTTTAAATTTTATTTATTTTTTAGGCTACTCTTTAGATAATTTCTCTTTTTTAAAAAAGAGAGAATTTATAAGTATTAAAATTACCCCTTTATAGGAGAACCTTAGTAAAGCTTAAGTGGATTAATAAGAGTAAGAGTAGCGCTTTTATTAAGTGTATCTCTATAAATATAAGGCTGCACTTAAAGGGAAAAGTAGGCTAATAACAACACTACTTTTCCCGCCTTTTCCAACCTTCTAAGCTAGCTTAGAACCTTTATAGACAAGCTAAATTAGACCCTTTTCTATCACCCCTTTTTATTATATATAATACCAGCCGGACCAACAGTAATAAATATAGGACTAAACTAGACTTATATTAAATAAGAACGCTAAATTATTCTTATTCTTACTATTATAAGTTATTTAAAAGTTAAGAAAAGCCTATACCTTTATTTAGTAGAAGGTATAAATAAGTAAAGGCTACTTTAGTTAAGAACTATATTAAACCTAAAGTAAACTAAGATAACTTACCCTATTATAATAGCGCCCTACTATATAGCATTTAAAATAAGAACTATTAATACCTAAATAATTAGTTACTATAATAGACCTAAAGAGGGCCTAAAAGAGTACTTACCTTTTTAATTATAGTAATATTTTCTTAGATTTTTTATCTATATAATATAAGAGTTATAAGGCTACTATTACTAAAGGCCTTAGAGAGGTTAGTACTAAAACTAAGCTAAACCCTAGGATAACTTACTAAGCTACTACTCTTTTAAGATATAATTTTTCTTAAAAATTATTAGTAAAACTAAAGATTTAAACTAAGCTTATATTAAAAACTATAAGGTAAAAGAAAGGGTACTTATTAATTTAAGCTTTTATTATAAAAAAAAAGAGAAAAGAAAGGTTTTTAAACCTAAAAGAGAGGACCTTACTTATAAAAAAAGACCTAACCCTTTAGATTACTTATTAGTAAGTTAGTTTTAATTAAGAAATTAAAGAGTAGAAATATAAAAGCAAAGTAGCACTAATAAACTTCTACCTTAAACTTAGCCTAAGCCCTTAGTTTACTTATATTAAATTAATAACTATACTTTAGATTAGTAACTATATTCCTAATTAAATAAGCTTAATAATATATTACCTAATGTAAAACTACTATATAATATATCTTAAAATAGTTAAACTACTTACTAATATAGACTTTTACTAGCCCTAAACTAAACTATACCTAGATATCCCTAATACACACCTAAACTATATGTCTTTAATATATATATTATATATACCTACTATATTAATTTTCCTTTAGCCCTTTTAGTAACTATAGCTACTAACTTAGCTAATAATACACTATATTTTATATACTAAAACTGCTAAGGCCCTACCTTAGGGCCTTAACCTTAGAAAGATATATAATAGTATATAGGTTTTCCTCCTTACTCTAGGGTTTTTCCTATATAAATAAATAAGCAAAGGTACTAAATAATAGCTCCTAGAGCTATTTAGCGTAATTTAATAATAATAATAATAATTCTTTAATGTAAGTATAAAATTTATAAAATTTATTATATTTACTTACTTTATAAGTTATTTTAAATAAATAGCTATAGCGTTATAATAATTTTAAATTTTGTGAAATAAAACTATAGTAATCAATTATTAAGAAGCGAAAAACACTCTCTAGCGGTTAATTCATTCAATGTCTGTATCTTAGGATCTTCACATCTGCCCGGGCTAGAAGCCTAAGAAGCTAATGATGGCGCTCTACCATTTTTTCTTTCCTCACACCCCACCGAAATTTAGCCAGCCGCCAAAAAACAGCGGACTCTTGTCTCAACCTTCCCATGCCCCATCCTATTCAACCCCTTCCACAACTTCTCTTTCATCAAGGTAACCACTGCTTGTTATCACCTTCGTGCGTTGACAGAGCCACTAAAGATGGCCGAACCGATTCGAAATAAGCGACCCGACCTAACGGCACCGTACGTGAGATGTATTTCCCAATGATGCGATGCCTGTTATAGTGCTAATTACCCCACCCCCAGCACGCCGCAAAACACACCCGCTACCAATGCGCCAATATCTTCTCATGCCCAGCAACCTGGCGTAGCAAGCATCAAGGAAGGTAGGAAACCTATTGAATGGTGATTTTATCGTGTCCTGGGTTGTCTGACTTTGCCCTAGAGGATATGGATCGTGCTGCAGCTGCCGCCATCTTTGCTCAAAACCCAAAGTTGGTGCAGATGATTCAAGGTCGTTTAGGCTCACTCATTGGTCGTTCTTCTGGTTATATCGAATCTCTTCCCCCTTCTGTACGCCGCCGGGTGGCCGGACTTCGGGCAGTGCAGCAAGAACACTCGAAAATTGAAGACGAGTTTCAGAAGGAGGTGCTGGAGCTTGAAAAAAAGTATTTCGCTAAGTTTACACCCTTGTACGAGAAGCGTGCTGCGATCGTCAATGGAAAGGCAGAGCCCAGCGAGGACGAAGTGAAAGCTGGCGAGAATGAAGAAGGGCAGCTGCGGGTCGAAGGCAATGCCGATGCTACCGCACAGCAGGAGAATGAAGCAGCTGAAGACGTGGCTGGCATTCCGGAGTTTTGGCTCTCTGCTATGAAAAACCAGACTACACTCGCCGAAATGATCACGGATCGTGACGAGGCTGCTCTCAAGCACTTGACAGATGTTCGCATGGAATATCTTGACAAGCCTGGATTTCGTCTCATCTTTGATTTCGCTGAAAACGATTTTTTCAGCAACAGGATCATCACCAAAACATATTTCTACCAAAATGAGAGCGGTTATGGTGGTGACTTCATCTATGATCACGCAGAGGGCGATAAGATTGAATGGTACCCTGGGAAAGATCTAACGGTGCGCATCGAAGCCAAGAAGCAGAGAAACAAGAGTAAGTCTTCAACTGGCTCAATTGTCCACTACTTGCAATTCCCACCGGCGACATCTTACTTACAACAAGCCAGACACCAATCAGACCCGTATCGTGAAGAAGACTGTTCCAACCGAGTCATTCTTCAACTTCTTCTCACCACCACAAGCCCCAAGCGACGATGATGCGGATGACGATGATGCGGTGGGCGATATTGAAGATCGTCTGGAGCTTGACTACCAACTCGGCGAAGATATTAAGGAGAAGCTCATTCCTCGCGCAATTGACTGGTTCACCGGCGAAGCTCTAGCGTTTGAGGAAGAATCCGATGAGGATGGTTTAGATGGTGAAGATTTCGACGATGACGATGAAGACGAAGATGACATGAGTGAGGATCATGATGAGGAGGAAGAATCCGATGAGGAGGTGAGAAAATTCAGAAATATTGTCAATTTTGCAACAGCTGACCAGAATTATCTCAGGACGAATCTGGCAAACCCAAGCAGGAGGCCGCTGAATGCAAGCAAAGTTAAAGGACACGGCTACCTCGAGGTCGATTGTTCGTTGATCGTTTGAAGGGTTTTTTTACTTGCTTGACTTGAGTATGGAACTCTAGTAGGAACTGATTAGGAGCGACAAGTCCATGAAGATATAACAATTAGCAAGCAAGCCAGAACGCTAAGCTGCTGTTGTTACTAAGCTGCAGCGCGATACCAGTACTAGTGCAGAAATTTGAAACTTAACGGAATAGTTTAAGGGCTCTGGATTTATGTAATAGACATGGAAAAGGCCTATTTTAAGGGCCGATATAGTCCTTTCCTTAATTATAGTACTAACAATAGTGGTGTGTAAGAAAGTCCTTATATAGTTTCTACGTAGCTTAAGTATTAGCTAATTACTCACTTATACAATAGGAACTAGATGCTTTAAAAGTAAGGTAAATATAGAAACTACTTAGTAACTCATTTTTTGTAATCAAATGTTATCTTAACTAGTATTAGCTCTATAGCCTTAATTTCTAGAAAGGGACTCTTTTAAAAATTGAGTCTTTTTATACTAAAGATGCTTGCAAAATTAAAGTTGCTAAGAAGACTTTTATAATTATAAATTCTATCTCTGTAGAAGTAAAATTTCTTTTATTTTATATTTTTTATTTTATAGATAAGAACTTGTTTACTAAATTTTGTTGTATCTTTTTAAAAAAATTAATGTAGCTTTTAGTAACTTTATTATAATACACAAAGCTTATAAATATTTTATAGAATTAAGTTAATTTCTTAGACATTAATAACTCTAATTTTAGCCTATAATCTATTAAAAACAAACGCTTTATAAAAGTATACGCCTATAGGTGCTGTGACGCTTTTATAAGACGCACTTTATCCCTTTAGTGCTTTAAACGCTATATTTTAGTACTAACCTACTCTATTATTTTTTTAGTTAAAAGAAAAGCCAACTGAGGAAGCACTTTAAGGTTACTTACTTATTACTTATAATATATAGAAAAAAAGTAGGGCGTATATTAGTATAGCCTTATGCGCACTAAAGTGATAGTATTAAGGGCTTAATAAAGCTATTATAAGGATTTTAAGGCATTCGCTTAAATTGATTATACTTATTTAAAGTATTTTGATAAAAAACTTTTGTATATATACTAGCTATATTATTTATGATAATTGATTCGCCACACCGCTTCTTTATTCCGAAGCAATGTTTATGCAGACCGGTGTTAGCGAGAGACAAGGCAGTAAAATGGGGCTTAACACGAGCAGCCCACAAAATTTTGCAGTTTGCAGACTTTTTATCTACTTAGTCGGACGATATCTGTCATAAATGCTGGATGCGGTGTGCTAGTCTGCCGACGGCAACCTTGAGGTCTCAATCAATAAAGCTACTTGGTTGAAGAAGCAACATCTAGGTCTGGAATTGAATGTGTTCCAACTCTGTCTGCTAAAAAAGAAAAAAAAAAAATGAGAGATTTGCCCAATATTATCGTCACGGGAACACCTGGCGTTGGCAAAACGACACATTGCGAGAGTTTATCGCAACGAACTGGTTTTCGACACGTGTCTGTCAACCAAGTAGTCAAAGACAAGGAATGCCATGAAGGATGGAGTGATGAGTTTCAAAGTTTGATCGTCGACGAAGATAAGGTCGGAATTTTACCTGATACACTTCCTCATTACGACATCGCGAGGCCATTTAGCTGACGGAAGGCATGTTCTATAGCTGCTTGATTCTATCGAGGAAGACATCAAGGCTGGCGGCTGCATCATTGATTGGCATGCCTGTGACCTTTTCCCTCGCAGCTGGATCGACTTGGTTGTGGTGTTGAGAGTGGATTCTTCAACCCTCTATGACCGATTAACAGCCAGGCAAGTCCCCTTAACGAAACGTAACCGTGTGAATCGCAACATGATGACCGCGAGTTTTTTTTGTATTCCAATGATCTGTACTAACCTCATTGCACCTTATAGAAACTATGCGGAAGCTAAACTCCAAGAAAACTTAGATTCTGAGATTATGGAGGTTTTGCTTCAAGAAGCAAGAGAGGCGTTCGATGAGGAGATTGTCATTGACTTAAAGAGCAACACATCAGATGAAATGGAATCTAACGTTGAACGAATTGAGATTTGGATTAAACAATGGCAAAATAATAATTCAACGACTACTTCTACGTAGATAATAGAGATTTTGAAAGACCACGCCTAGGTAAGGAATTTATATAATTTAGGTAGAAGTGTATTTTATTTATATAAGTGCTTAATAAGTATTTCTAGTAAGTAAGTATATATATAGGTATTAAGCTTAGTTCTTTCTTATTTTAACTATTATGTTTATATTTAAATATTTAGGATAATGATAGCTAGTATAATTTTCCTTTATATATTAAGTGTAATATTTTCGTGTTAATCTACTTTATTAATAAAGAAAAATATTAAGTAATGTGTTGACCCTAAAACCTATATAACTCTCTAATACACTTAACTCTATAATTTATAAAGGCTGCTATACTATTAATAATTTATTTATTAAATTACCCTAGACAGCTAGTAGCAGCCGCTATTTAGTACCTTATCTTACTAATCTATATAGGAAAAACCCTAGTGTAGGGAGGAAAACCTATATACTATATATTTATATATCTACTAAGGCTTATATAGGCCTTAGAGTAGTCTTAGCTATAAAAGTAAGGTATACTACCTATTAAGCTAAGTGTAGCAATAGTTACTAAAAGGTAGGATAGGAAGGTTTAAGTATAAATAAGATTTATATCTAATTAATAGTAATTTTAAGAAACTAATAGAAGCTAATAAGGTTCTAAGTTAGTATTAATATAAGTTAGACTATATTAACTAGTCTCTTAAGCTTACTTATTCTACTTATCTTTAGTTAGTATAAGCTATTAAATAGTAGGGGATAAGTTAGGTTTAATAATAATAAAAGGGAATCTAAAGTTTTATTAGAGTTAATAGGGTATTAACTTAGCCTTTATTTAGGTTAAGGAGTTTAATTTAGATTAGTAAAGTAGCTAGCTAGCAGCTATAAGGTTTAGTAGTAGGGTTATATAGAGGTAGGTAGCTAAAAAGATAAATAAAGGCTTTCCCTTTAAATCTTTAGCCTTTTCTTTTTTCTCTTTCTTTTTTAATTATCCCCTTTATCTATAAGTTGCCCCTTAGTTAATACTATTTTAGTAAGACTATTATAGCTTTAGTTAATTTCTACTAACTCCTTCTCTTAAAAGATACTTAGTAAAAGAAATAAAGATAACTCTCTTTTAGAGCTAATAAGTCTCTTTATTAGTCTTATATTAGTATAAAGCTAATATTCTTTAAGGGCACTGCCTATACTTAGCCTTATTATCCTTACTTTATATAGTTTAAAGAGATTATAAACTATTATCTTAATTAAAAAAGTAAATAGATTTAAGTTAAGTTTAATATAGTATTATAGCTAATTTAATTATAAACCCTACTAAACTTTACTATAAATGTGCTAAATAGAGTAAAAATTATTATTTTATAAGTTATTTTCTCTTAAAGCTAACTTAAAGCTTAATTATATTTATAGCTAAAAAGGTCTTTTTTATATAAAGTAGAGATTAAGAAGGTACTTATAGCTTAAAAAGAGTAGGTAAGAGAGAATATAGTAATTAAAGGCATTATCCCTACCTTTATAAGTTTAACTTAGCCTCTCTTTAATCTTAAGGTACTAATATATATATAAAAGGGATATAATAGCTTATAAAAAGTAGTATAAAATTTAATTAAATAGGAGGGGATAAGGAAGGGTTAGGCTAATAGTAGAGGTAGTTTAACTATATATTTTAAGAAAAAGTGCCTAAGGTTCTTAAAGTAAATTATAGTAGCTTTAGAAGTAGCTAATAAGGCCTGCCTCTCTAAACAATTATAAAAGACCTAAAGGGGGTAGGATTAGCTAAGGGCTAATATAAGTATATTTTAAATACTCTTTTTATTTTTATTTTTTCCTTTCTCTTATAGGTAGTAGTATAATAAATAATAGTAGTTATAAATAATAATAGTAACTATAATTTATAATTATAGCTAAATTCCCTTATATACCCTATTATAGGCCTAAGGTGCTAGCCTTTTATATTTATAAGGCGTTTAATAATAGTATAGTAATAAAGCTACTTTAGCTTAGTTAGAGTATACCTTAGCTAAGAATTAGCTTAGTTTTATATTAGTTTTATTTAGTTCTTACTACTTTATTTACCTTATACTTTTATTTTTTTTTAAGGTAGGTAGCTAATATAAAATAAGGGATATAATTAGTCTTTAGTATTTACTTACTAAGGAAGCCTATAAATTAGGATATATTAAGAGTAACTTAAATATCTTTATAATTTTAAAGGGGTAGTACCTTAGGCTTAAATAGTTATAAATAGTTATATTTTAAACATTTTAAAATAATATAGTAGTAGTCCTTAAAGTTAAGCTAATAGTAGTAAATAGGTAAGTTTATACTAAAGATATATTAGTTATAAAAGAAGGATTTAAGCTTAATCTTCTTTATATATATTTATATTAAAATAAACAACTTATACTTATTAAGAGGCCTATATAAATATATAAGCTTCTATATAGTTTTAAAGTTAGGGTCTTACTTAGCTACTATAAAGGTATAGTAAGGCTAATATATATATACTATAGCCCTTTTTTAATACTATTTATTTACTTATTTTTATTTAAGCTTTTTAATAGGGTTAAGTTTATTAAGGTATAAGAGGGGGTAGTATTAAAGGGGTATAAAGGGGGCTAATTTAAGGCTATAGTAGGTGTGTTAGTATTATCTTTACTAAAGCTAAGTTATAATTACTATATAGGCGCCTTAGATTTTCTTTACTATACTATTTACTTTAATTTACTTATAAAAGTATTATACTTAAAAGTTAAGGTAAAGATTAATAAGTAGTATAGCTACTTTAGTTTTTATTAAGGCTTAAGGTATAGCTTTATAAATACTTATAATAACTTAGAGATAATAGAGTTACTTTTTCTTAAACTCTTTAGCTATACCTTTAGCAACCTTTCTATAGCTTATTAAGGTATAGTATATTTCTATATTATATATAACTAAGCTTTAAATAACCTATATATAAAGGATCCTTATATCCTATATAAAGCACCCTTATATTAATACTAAAACTATAGTAAAGGTAAGTTATTATTAAGCTAGTTTCCTTATAACTTTAAATTAATAAGTCTTCTATTAAAGCTTCTTATATACCTATACCTTAAGAAAGTAAGTAAACTAAATAGGCTAAATAGTAGTATTCCTAAGTTAAATTAAAGTTATTATTAGTTAATAGTATTTAGTAAAGTAAATAAGTTTGCTTTTTTATAGGTAAAACTTTAAGCCTAACTTAGTAAATTAGTTTTAATAAACCTTTTAAGCTTACTTAAGTTAGGCTTAGTTATCCTTTACTATATACTTATAAGTAAGGATATTTATATTATTTAAGAACCCTAGGACTAGTATTAAATTAACTAACTATAGCTTAATATAAAGAGGGGTAATATATAAAAGGAATAGTATAAAGAAGATAAAGGAACCTTATAGAACTTTAGTAGTTATAGGTATAGTATTAGTAGCCTTATTTTTAAAATAAAAATAAGCTATTTTAATAGCTATAAAGGCTTAGGTTTATACTACTATTTACTTAAAGAGGCTTAAGAAGATTATTATATATATAAGTTAATAGTAGTATATAGTATTAAAGGCTATAGAAATATTTAGCTAAAGAAGTAATATAGTTTTACTATAGTGCTATATTATATATATAGCTTTAGTAAGAATATTAAAGGCTACCTTTATTAACCTATTAGCTTTATTTTCTATTTATATATTAGAGAGAGTGCCTCTCTTTTTAGCTATATAAGTAATTTAAGTTACTACTACTACTTCTAAGACCTTACTTATAATGCTTAAAAGTAATATTAATTTTTAAGCTTTAGTTTATTAAAGCTTTTAAAAGGACTTTCTTAGTTTTTATAATACTATTACTTTTACCTTTTAAAATAAAGCTAGGTAATGCTTAACTTAGTAATAAGTATTAAGTAAGTATATTAGTATTTAAGCTAATAGCTTACTATATACCTTAAGGAACCTTATTAAAAGCTTATTAAGTTTAGGTACTTTTTAGCTAGCTAAGTGCTTTATAACTATATAAATTTTATCTTTATTAAATTCTTTTAAGTTTAAAAATATAATAGTATTAAGGTAGGCTCCTAAGTCTTTTAGTATATTATTAATATAAGCGTAAAATAAAGGAAAGAACTATTCTATAAATACTACTGCTTTCTTATTATAGGAATATACTTAGAAAGTTATATTACTCTTACCTTAAAATAGGGTTAGTATCTATTAAGTATTAAAGAGAAGGCTACTATAAAGGTATACCTATTATTTTAGTTTCTATAAAATAGGCTACTTAGTAGTTACTAACTAAGTAAAGTATTTTTAAGTACTATATTACTCTTTATAAACTACTTAAGATTAAGTTTTAGCTACCTTAGTAGTAGTTTATTAGTTTATATTAGTTTTAGTTACTTTTTAATAATATTAAGCTCTCTTTATTTTTTAAACTACCTCTTTAACTTTTATATTCTACTATAGCTACTAGTAAGGCCTACCTTAAGGGTTCTTTAAGGTTAATTTTTTAGTAATATACTAGAGTTTACCTATTAACTAATCTATAAATAAGTTAATCTTTTTAAGAGTGTTTAATAGCTCCCTAAGGTAGTTATAATAAAGCTAATATATAGCTTTACTAAACATAATATTATTATTTATAAATGCCTAGCTAAATTTAAAGTTCTTATTTTTTAGTTAGTATATTTTTATTTTAATATAAATAAGTTATAGAATATAGTTAAATCTACTTAAGTTAAGGCCTTTAATAAACTTAATAAATAGGTTAAGGGTAGCTTAAGTGTAGTTAATTATACTACTTTATTAGCCTTAGGCTTATTAAGTTATCTTACCTTAAGGGGTAATAAGCCTAAGTTACTACTAAGTTATAAGTATTAAAAAGGTATTATAGCTTAAAGAGGTATATTTATACTTATTTTATAGTAGGTAGTATTAATTAAAGTCCTTAATAAGTATAGTTTAATCCCTTAATAGGGTTAATATAAGTTTATATAAAGGTATAGTTTAGTTATATTTAAAGTTAAAAGAGTATATAAAGTAAATTTCTATATTTTATAAGGTAATAAAGTATTAATCTATTTTATACTAAGTTATTTATAATTTAAGGCTATATTTCTAATATATATATATAGCTATTCTGCCTTTATATATAGTAAGTTAGTAGTAGCTTAAGCTTAGGGTAGGGGGTAATAAATTAAGATTATATAGTTTTTATATTACTATTATATTAGTCTTAGGCTAGGCGCTTAATATTATATATATTAGGTATATTTTCTTTTATATATTTTAATATAATACCTTTATTATAAAAGGGTAATAGGTTAGCTATTATATTTAGCTAGCCCTTTAGTAGAGATAGGTTAGAGGCTTAGGTAATTATTTATTATACTATATTACTAAATTACTAAAGCTAATAAGGAAGGTTATGCCTTAGTAGTTTAGTTTTTACTTCTCTTAAAGTGCTTAACTTATTTTTAAGGTAACTTTTTATAAGCTATAAAGCTACTTACCTTTTTATAATAGCTATAGCTTTTAACTTTAGTTTAGCCTTTTTATTCTATATTATTTAGAATAGTAAAAGTGTATAGCCTTACTAAATAAGCTACTTTAGTATATACTTATTACTTATTTACTATAGTATAAAGTTAAGACTAAGCTAAGTGCTTATTAAAGTAGTTAAAATAATATTTATAAGTATTACTTATAAAAGCTAAGTATAATTATTCTCCTTTCTTATACTAATTAGCTATATAATAGCTATACCTTAGGGTAGCTTTATAATATACTATAATATAGCTAAATTTATAGCATTTATAATACTATTTAGGGTAAATAGTATTATTATATAGTTTAATATTAAATATCTTAGCTTTAAAAACTACTTTAACTTAGTATAGGTAGTTAGCTATATTTACTTTATTAACACTTATAATAAAGGAAGCTTTATTAAAGGTATTATATAGTTTTTAAGTTATAACCCTAACTATTCTAAGGCTATTAATAGTAGTAAGGGCTTTTATAATATCTTCCTTTAATTAGTTTTAGTAAAGGTAGTTAAGAAATCCTTTAATAATTATACTAAATACTTAATATTAAAGGGTTGTATTTAATTTAAATATATATTAAACCTAGTCTTTATTTATTAAATAAGGTTTAGTTAAGTTCTTAAATATTATAATAGTATTCTTATTATAAAAGCGCCTTATAGCTATAGTATATTTAGTATTAATAGCTTTATTAATAGTAGTAATAATATCTTTTAAGAACTTAGTCTTAAAAAGCTTATTAATAAAGGGCCCTTTAATAAGGACTTTATAGTATACCTAAGGTAGTATTACTAAGGTAACTAGTTAATAGGTAGATCTTTAGCTAAAGGGGCCTATATTAATAGCAGTAGTTATTCTATAAGCTATAATAGAAGCTTAAGAGGTTCCTAAGTTAGTTTTAAGCTAAATTACCTTTTTAATAGCCTTTTTAATAGTTTCCTTAAGGTTCTTTATTATAATTAGTTTAAAGGTATTAATAGTGCTATAGTAGGTATATATTATTTTTATATCTAAGTAGAAGAGGTAAAAGTCCTAAATCCCTTTTAGTAAGCTTATATTAAATAGCTTAATAATTTTATTATAATTCTTATATAAGTATACTAACGCCTTATCTTAACTTATAATAGGCTTAGAATTAATTTAAAGGGTAGTTATATTATTATTATTATTAGCCCTTATATTTAGGTAGTAATAACTTTATAAGAGGCTATAATTCTTAGTGTTAATATTTATTAGTATTACACTACCTACTATACCTATACTTTAGGACTAATATAGTATTAAGAAGAGGGGTAAACAGGCTTAATAAAACGTTTTATTAACTTTTTAAGCGGTTTAGAGTTAATTCCGCAGCGCTATTGCAGTGCAGGCGAATTCGCAAAAAGTTTATATACTATTAATAATAAATATTAGAATTTATAGAGTTAAATATATAAAAAGCATAGAAAATAGTCTTAAAAGTAGAATTATTATATAATTAAATAGTTTATTTAGTTAGAAATAATAACTAAAGTACTTATCTTTTTATATAACTCTTTCTTTTTTAGTTTATAATAAATAGGTTCTTCTTAGTAATATTATAGCTTTTTTACCTTAGCTATAATAATAACTAATATAGTAATAAGCTTATTTTTAGTCTTAAATTAAAGGTTTCTTTCTAATTAAATAATTTATTATATTTTCTTTATAAAAATAGTAAGCGTTATTAATTTAAAAGATTATATAATAATAAGGTATATAAAAAAAGATATATATAATAAAGTTTTTATTTTAATATTTTAATATTTTAAATAAGTGTAAAAATATACTATAAAGTATAAAGAAAAGCTATAAAAAGCACTCTTTACTTATACCTTTTCTTTTAGTTAAATATTTAGGCTTACTCTTACCCCTTTAAGACTATATCCTACGCTATAGCTGTATTAGTCTCCTAACTAGTTTATTCTAACATAGTAAAAAGGTGCTTATATATATATTTCTATATATATATATAAGTTTATATTATAATTAAAGTTTAAAGTTATTAAGTGCCTTAGAGGTTATTTATTTAAAATAGGTAAGTAAATAAGTATTAAGAGTTACTAATTTTTAAAAATATGCTTTTTAATATTAGTAAGAAGTATATTAGTATAGTTTTTAACAAACTAAATAAAGGCATAATATTTTAAAGGTCTTATATATATATATATATATATTAACTTATCTAACGCTTATATAAAATACGTAACCTTAGTATTCGTTAACAATTTTACTATAGTTTAAGTAATAAATTCTTTATTATAATTCTTTTTATATTACTATTATTAGTAGCTAGTAGCTTATAATGTATTTAAAAATTAAAGTTACATAAACTTTTTAAGATATAGATATTCAATAAGCTGTCTATGTAAAACAAGGCTCTATACTAGGGCAGCATAGACGAAAGGTTCTAAGTATTAAGACTAGGCTGTGTGGAACCTAGGGATCCCGTGATAGGCAATAGATTCATGGTACGCTTAATTCGTTAAAGCTGTTTCTTTTTTAGATAAAGGAAAAACTCGTCCTTCAATGAGAACCGCCATGCGAAGCGATTTCTATTAGCAAATCCATAATGTCGGAAAGCACAGCTATGTTAGATAAGAAGTATATACCTACATCATTTTAGCTTTTCGCTCTTTGAGCCTTACACGTGAGATGTCTGTTGAGAATCACAACATTTCACTACAGTCTCTGTTTTTGGATCTGCTCTGCCCCGTATTTTGGACCCGCCCCCCTTTAATGTGTCCCAGCCGCCCGCTCCATGCAACGTAGCCGCGCCTGGTCGAGCTTCTCTTAATGCAACCCAAGTCCCGAATGACTTCCCCAGACGTCAACAGAATCTCTCATAGCCTGTTGCGTTGTCCCTCATCGTTTCATATCCAGCTCTCTGCCTGGTAGCTCATTCCATGGCATCGACATTCGATGTTGGCACGAGGGCGTGGCAGCCTGATGCTGCCGAGGGTTGGGTGGCCTCAGAGCTGGTTAGCAAACACATCGAAGGGACCAAGGCTACACTTGTGTTCAAACTTGAAAATGGCGAGGTAATTGTGCCCTCTCGGTCTCATAGTAACACTTGGTTGAACTTGCACTGATCGTCGGGGCTTCATGAACAGACCAAAACCATCGAAGTCGGTGTCGAGGCATTGCAAAGCGGAAATGATGCGTCCTTACCGCCTCTGATGAACCCCACGATGTTAGAAGCCAGCGATGACCTCACAAACTTGTCCCATCTAAATGAGCCAGCAGGTATAGACCTACAACTTCCCATACAAACACATAGACTCGACATAAAAACACTTGAACTAACGATTACTTAGTGCTGCAAGCCATTAGACTACGGTATTTGCAAAAGGAAATTTATACTTATAGCGGTATTGTTCTCATTGCAACCAATCCATTTGCTCGAGTCGACTCGTTATATGTTCCAGGCATGGTACAAGTATACGCTGGAAAGCAAAGGGAAACGCAAGCTCCGCACTTGTTTGCTATTGCCGAAGAGGCTTTTATGGACATGATTCGAGACAACAAAAACCAGACAATTGTGGTTTCCGGTGAGTCTGGTGCTGGAAAGACTGTGAGCGCAAAATACATTATGCGGTACTTTGCAACCAGAGAATCACCAGACAATCCCGGAGCTCGCTTGAAACGTGGAACCGAGACCATGAGCGAGACCGAAGAGCAAATCCTGGCAACCAATCCTATTATGGAGGCGTTCGGCAACGCCAAGACGACACGAAACGACAACTCTTCAAGATTTGGTAAATATATTGAGATCATGTTTGACGATAAAACGAACATCATTGGCGCCAAGATTAGGACATATCTACTTGAGCGATCGAGGCTTGTTTTTCAACCTTTGAAAGAACGCAACTATCATATATTCTATCAACTCGTGGCCGGTGCATCCGAGGCTCAAAGGCAGGAACTTGACATTCTCGCGATCGATCAATTTGAATACCTGAATCAAGGCAATTGCCCAACGATTGATGGCATTGACGACAAGTCAGAATTTGAAGCTACTAGGAAGTCACTACAAACCATTGGTGTTTCTGAAAGTCAGCAGAGTGACATCTTTAAACTCTTGGCCGGTCTGTTGCATCTTGGTAATGTGAAAATTACGGCCTCCAGAACTGAGAGTGTTCTGGCACCGACGGAGCCATCATTGGAAAAGGCTTGCACCATCTTGGGCGTCGACGCGCCCGAGTTTGCTAAATGGATCGTCAAGAAGCAGTTGATTACGCGCGGTGAAAAAATAACATCAAACCTGAGCCAGGCCCAGGCCATTGTTGTTCGTGACTCTGTCGCCAAATTTATTTATTCCAGCCTATTCGACTGGCTAGTTGACATTATTAACCACAGCTTAGCAACAGAGGAAGTTTTGAATCGTGTCACCGCTTTCATTGGTGTCCTTGATATCTATGGATTCGAGCATTTTGCGAAGAACTCATTTGAACAGTTTTGTATTAACTACGCCAACGAGAAGCTTCAGCAAGAGTTCAATCAGCATGTCTTCAAGCTCGAACAGGAGGAATATTTGAGAGAACAGATTGACTGGACTTTTATCGACTTTTCAGATAATCAGCCATGTATCGATCTCATTGAAGGCAAACTTGGCGTATTGTCGCTTTTGGATGAGGAGTCCCGATTACCTATGGGCTCGGACGAACAATTTGTTACCAAGCTTCACCACAATTTCGCCACCGACAAGCAACATAAATTCTTCAAGAAGCCCAGATTTGGTAAATCTGCTTTCACAGTCTGCCACTACGCTGTCGATGTCACCTATGAATCCGAGGGTTTTATTGAAAAAAATAGAGATACCGTTCCTGATGAGCACATGGCAGTCCTAAGGGCAACATCCAATTCCTTCTTGAAACAAGTCTTGGAGGCAGCTTCGGCAGTTCGAGAGAAAGATGTTGCATCTGCTTCCTCAAACGCCGTAAAACCTGCTGCTGGGAGGAAAATTGGCGTCGCCGTGAACAGAAAGCCAACACTTGGTGGCATTTTCCGATCATCGTTAATCGAACTAATGAACACCATTAATAACACAGACGTTCATTACATCCGATGCATCAAGCCTAACGAGGCGAAGGAGGCTTGGCAATTTGAGGGGCCGATGGTTTTGAGTCAGTTGCGTGCTTGTGGTGTCTTGGAGACCGTACGCATTTCCTGTGCTGGATACCCAACTAGGTGGACTTACGAAGAGTTTGCACTCAGATATTATATGCTTGTTCATTCCGCACAGTGGACATCTGAAATTCGCGAGATGGCGAATGCTATTCTTACGAAAGCATTGGGCACTAGTACTGGCAAAGGACTCGACAAGTATCAGTTGGGCTTAACTAAAATCTTTTTCCGAGCCGGCATGCTTGCATTTCTGGAAAATCTCCGAACGAACCGACTCAACGACTGTGCCATTCTGATTCAAAAGAATTTAAGGGCCAAATATTACCGGCGTCAATACTTGGACGCCCGAGAGTCCGTCATCCGCTCGCAATCCGCTGCCAGAGCGTACATGGCTCGGCAACATGCCCGGGAACTGCGTACGATCAGAGCTGCCACGACGATACAGCGTGTTTGGCGTGGCCAGAAGGAACGCAAGAAGTTTTTGGCTATTAGAAAGAATATGATTCTCTTCGACTCGGCAGCAAAGGGATATTTGAGACGAAAGCAAATAATGGAAACGAGAGTGGGAAATGCTGCACTCAAGATCCAGAGAGCTTGGCGATCACGACGCCAATTGCAGTCCTGGCGTCAGTACCGCCGGAAGGTCACGCTAATTCAAAGCCTGTGGCGTGGTAAACGAGCTCGACGGGGATACAAAAAAATCCGAGAAGAGGCTCGTGATCTGAAGCAAATCTCTTATAAACTGGAGAACAAGGTTGTCGAGCTCACTCAGTCGCTGGGTTCAATGAAAGAGAAGAACAAGAACCTCGCTGGACAGGTTGAGAATTACGAAAGCCAGATCAAGTCTTGGAAGAACCGCCATAACGCTCTCGAGGCGCGAACGAAGGAGTTGCAGACCGAAGCAAACCAGGCCGGCATCGCGGTTGCCCGACTTCAAGCAATGGAAGACGAGATGAAGAAACTTCAACTAGCGTTCGATGAGTCCACTGCCAACATTAAAAGAATGCAGGAAGAAGAGCGTGAGCTGAGAGAATCACTTCGTTTTTCAACTACCGAATTGGAAGCTGCCAAGCAGACATGCAACGAGCGCGAAAAGGACAATGTTAGTCTTAGACAAGAGCTTGAAGCTCTTCGTGATGCCTTGGAAGTCGCCAAGCGCAGCGCACCTGTCAACGGCGAGCTTGTGAACGGTCCTGCCCCCGGCGCGTCAAATGCAGCAGGACTGATTAACCTTGTGGCTTCCAAGAAGCCCAAGCGCAGGAGTGCAGGAGCAGAGCCCAGGGACCTGGACCGCTTCAGTGGCGCCTACAACCCTCGTCCTGTCTCCATGGCGGTTACAAACACTGCTCACAGACAGAATCTTTCCGGTACAACCTATATTCCGGGCGTGGATAATATCGAAATGGAGCTGGAATCCCTTCTTGCGGATGAGGACGGTTTGAATGAAGAAGTGACCATGGGCCTGATTCGCAATCTTAGGATTCCGTCCCCTAACACGACTCCTCCCCCCTCTGACAAGGAAGTTCTCTTTCCATCCTATCTTATCAATCTCGTTACATCGGAAATGTGGAATAACGGCTTCGTGAAAGAATCTGAGCGTTTCCTGGCGAACGTCATGCAGTCGATTCAGCAGGAAGTCATGCAACATGACGGCGATGAGGCGATTAACCCTGGAGCGTTCTGGCTCTCCAATGTGCACGAAATGCTCTCCTTTGTCTTTTTAGCTGAAGATTGGTACGAAACTCAGAAGACTGATAACTATGAGTACGACCGGTTACTCGAAATTGTCAAGCATGATCTTGAGAGCTTGGAGTTCAACATCTATCATACGTGGATGAAGGTTCTCAAAAAGAAGTTACACAAAATGGTCATTCCCGCCATCATTGAATCCCAATCACTTCCTGGCTTCATCACAAATGAGAGCAATAGGTTCTTGGGCAAATTACTTCAGTCCAACTCGGCACCGGCGTATAGCATGGACAACCTGCTTGGATTACTTAACAGTGTCTTCAGAGCCATGAAAGCGTTTTATCTTGAAGACTCCATTATTACGCAGACCGTTACAGAACTTCTTCGCCTTGTGGGCGTTACGGCCTTTAATGATCTCTTGATGCGCCGTAACTTTCTTTCCTGGAAGCGAGGGTTACAAATCAACTACAACATCACTCGTATTGAGGAATGGTGCAAGAGCCATGACATGCCTGAGGGCACACTTCAACTTGAACATTTAATGGTGCGTTTTCTGTGTATTCCGCAACATTACTAACGGGTATCCGTTACTGACATCATTAAACTTTGAAGCAAGCAACGAAACTTTTACAACTGAAGAAGGCAACACTCAATGATATTGAGATCATACAGGATATTTGTTGGATGTAAGTCCTTGTTCCGCTTGATCTTCAGTTTTGCAAAGAAGAATTTCTCATGAATATTAGGCTGTCACCGAATCAGATACAAAAACTTCTCAATCAATACCTGGTTGCAGACTACGAACAGCCCATCAACGGCGAAATTATGAAGGCTGTCGCGTCTCGAGTCACGGAAAAAAGCGACGTTCTCCTACTACAAGCTGTAGATATGGACGACAGTGGGCCATACGAAATCGCGGAGCCGCGAGCTATTACTGCTCTCGAGACATACACTCCCTCCTGTAAGTCACCTCGCGCCGCCTGCATGGAGGGTGAACTTTATTGACCTCTGGTATAGGGCTACAAACCCCAAGATTGAAAAGATTAGCAGAGATTGTATCTGCACAGGCTATCGCGCAGCAAGAGAAGCTCGAATATAGCAATGGTGAAGGCTTCGACGGACAAGGCGCTTCCATCCCCGAGGAAGCAGATGAAACGGCTATTGAGCCTTCTCCTTAAATGATGTATATGTCAGATACGTGGTCAATGTTTCTATGGAATACAAACGAAAAATCATAGAATAGAGCTGTACTATTTTTATCCGATGGGGATATCTACGATCTAATCTATTAGTGGAGTCACTAATAGACTAAGACCTATAAATCCTTTAGAGGTTTAATACATAGCCCTGTTATATCTTACAATATACTTTATTGTTTTTATATTACTACGTACTATAAAATTCTTAGCTTATATAGAATTTAATCTTAGTGATTTAAATTCTTACTATTTACTAATTAAATATATTACTTAATATTTTATATAGTTAATTAATAATATAAAAAAATCTTGTTAAGCTTAAGGTGTTAGGTGGCGGTTAGGTAGCTAGGTAAAGGCAATATAGCATCTAATATATTAACTAAAGCTTACTTTTTCTAAGTCTTTCTTATGTATATATTTGTTATAGTCTGGCCTAGAAGGCTGCTGCTTTCTAGCAATAATAGTATTATTAATATCCTTAGGGGAGAAGGAGAAAGCCCTTCTCCCCTCTGCTATATATCTAGCTTATATATAATATAAGTGCGTAAAGGTAACTCTAAGTAAGCCCTATAAGCCTATAAAAGGCTTATAAAAGAAGCGCTTAGAATTTAAGCCTAAAGCTTAAATCTATTATATAGCCCCTTTCTTACTCCTTATTTAGCTACTTTATATAAAAGATAAGGACCTACTATAGTTTAGTAGTAGAGAAATAATAACCTATATAATATATATCCTACCTACCTAACCTACTGCCTTAGGCAGAGCTTCTATAAGGATCTACCTAAGCCCCTACTTTATTAGTATTAAGGGCCTACTTTAGTAGCTAGCCTAATACTATTTATAGCTAATCTAAACTAATAAGAAAAACACTATTTTATTTAAGGCTAATAAGTAAATAAATAAAATAATAAACTATCCTAAAGGGGAAATCTAAGTATATTATATATAAGTAATCTAAGGGATATATATAATTACTTTAGGCCTATAATAGAATATAAAATCTTCTATATCCTAACTCTATACCCTTTAATATATCCCCTTAAACTATTACTTAGCCTTTATTTTTTCTATAAAAATATCTCCCTATATATATTTAAAGAAACCTTTTCTATACTTTATTCTTTACCTTTTAGCCTTTTATTTATAATTACTATACTATTTTTATATTCTTTTATTATATCCCTTACTCTTCTTATATTACTAACTTACTTTTCCCTTACTTTTATAAAGCCTTTATAAAGTAAGCCTTAAAAACCCTCCTTAGATTCTAACTATTAACTAATAAATATTTATACTATATCTACTACTACTAGCACGCTTAAAGAATATTACTTACTTAGTAATAACTCTTAAACTATAGAATGTTTTATAGTAATAAGTAATTTTAATAATAAGGCATATAATCCCTAGTATATTATCTAAATATAATACCTAAATTACCTTATTTATACCTTAAAAAATAGCTATCTTAATTATAAGCCTAACCTTAATAAAGCCTATTTAAAGTGCTATTAAAAATATAGAAAGTATATATAAAGACACTATATTTTTGCTACTAACCTTACTCTCTACTATACTACTTATAATATAGCTAAGGCTATAAACTAAAGTAAGGCTATTAATATATTAGCTTAAAAGGCAGCTTTTAGGTAGCTAATAACTTATATAAAGTTAACTATCTAATTTATAACTTTAAGGAAACACTTTTAGGCGCTATATATAGCTATTTATAGCCTAGCTAAAGGTGCTACTATTAATTAGTCTGCCTTTTTTTAGCTCTTAGCTAGCACCCCCTCTGCCTCTTTATTAAGCACTTTATAAACGCTATTTACCACTATTTTAGCTACTATTACTACTTTATCCCTTACTCTTACCTTTACTATTATTACTTTATTCTTTACTACCTTAAATACTATTTTATATTATACTAATACTAAACTTACTTTTATATACACTACTCTTTCTTAATATATAGCCTTAGTTTAAAATATAGCTATAATATTAAAAAATCTTACCTTTATTTATATAGTATTAGTTACTTTATTTACTATTTACGCTTAAAATAATTCCCTTATTACACTTATCTCCGCCCCCTTTTACTATACTATATACTTAGCTATTACTTAGTTTATACTTTTTTAAAAGCCTACCTCTTAATTATTATTAAGTTTTTAAGCTATATTAAATAAATTATTTAGCTCTTACTACTATCTCTTTTTAATTTTTAAGCACTCTTTTTTTAAGCTATCTTTTACTTATACTTTTAATACTACCTCTTTTACTAAATAAGCTAAGAGTAGTATAATATACCTTACTTCTTACTTAGTTAATATACTTATTTACTTTACTACTACTATTACTACCTTTATTATTATTAATAGTAAAAGTAGTAATAGTAGCTATAGTAATAGCTCTACTACTCTTTTATTCTTAGTTCTATCTTTAGCTACACCTACTATAGCTACTTTTTATCCTATAGCAGCCCCTTTTATTAGCTAGCTTACCTTTACCTTACTTTATTACTTACCTTTATTTATTTATTAAGCTTAGCTACCTATTAAGTATTAAACTTTTACTTATAGTAGCTTTATTATCTCTTTATTTAGTAGTTTATTTTAATATACTATAGCTAATATATCTTAAGATTTTTTATCTTAGCCTTAACTCTCTTTTACTTTACCTTAGCCCTTACTTATTATACTTTTATTCTTCTCTCTTTTATATTACTAAGCTATATTTATTATACCTATACTATTCTTAGCTACCCTATCTATACTAATACCTTTATAAACTAGTATTTACTACTACCTTAATTATAAGTATCCTTTTAGTTAAGCTAATAGTACCTTAAGTTATCCTTAGCCCCCTTTTATAGCTTACTACTTATTACTTACTATTATCTTAAATATCTCTTATTTATTACCTATTACTACCTTAGCTACCTTTTACTTATTACTTACTATTACTTTAATTAGATTTTTTATTACTACTTTGCCTATACTTACTGCCTTTTATTAATCTATCCCCCTTTTACTTTATTATTATAAAGTAATACTAATTAATTTATTACCTTTATTTAGCTAAACCTTAGCTAGCTTTTAAATACCTATTAGTTTATAATATTACCTTTTATTTAGCCTTTATATACTTAAGCTAGCTTTAGTATAGAAGTAAAATACTAATAGCTAGTGTTACTTAATATAAGTTAAAGAGCTAACTAAAGATAAAGAGAAGGAAGATAGTAATAAAAGTAAATAGTTAAGTATTTATTAAAAAGAGAAAAAGAATAACTTATAGTATATTAAAGTAATTTATTAAAGTTTAAGTAAGCCCTTTATTAGGTATATAATAAAAGTTAATAAATATATAACTAAACTATTATATAAATATATATTACCTTACTTAGCCTTAAACTAAGCTAAAGCCTTAGTATTCTTT
>SRPV01000300.1:0-23840 GCA_018360135.1 Claviceps sorghi | reverse complement strand
TCTAGCGTCCCTTATCCCCCCCCCCCCCCCTCCTTTTTTTTTGTTGTTGTCTTTTTTTATTTCCGGAAAGTCTTTCTTCACAACTTAGCAACACAGTGCCTGTCGCGGGAACCTCTTTCTTCATTTTTCCATCCTCCCTTTGTTGTGTCTGCGAAAAGACACAAACGAAGCAACAGGACAAGAAGAGGAAAAAGAAAAAAGATGCAGAACCAGAAAGAGGCAAGTAGAAAGATAGTCACGCCCGTCGATAGTTGACAACGGAATAATCATCAGCAACTTATAATTCCCCGGTTTTCTGCGCCTTTTACTTGAATCCCGCAAACGGGAAGACTGTTCAATTCCAGTGAGATATGCGAAGAAGAAAGTGGATTTAGTCATGTTCGTTAAATTAGGAAGCAACAGCGGGTACTGCTACATATATCGAGACTCGACGTAGAGGAAGCATGTTTCCTACACTGTGTTCGTCGGTATGGGTATCTCCTGTGGCTAAGCATATATAACCATCTTCCCAATGTGATGATGTATGTGGCGAAATTTCTGACATGGACGTCAGCAGAAGAGTTGTCCGGCCGTTACACGACCGTCATTTGCGTCAGGGAGGTCCTCAAGAGGATGCTGCTGCAGCATTGCTGGGAGTCGCCGGGCCTGCGAATCAAGAAGCCGGAGATACGCAAAATCTCCGGCTGGGGGTCCGGAGGGAGGGGGGTGGTTATTTCTTCGCTATCTTGCTCGAGACTTGGTGAGCAAGAGAGAAGGGAGGGATGGAGGGACAGGGGGGGGCGCTGACATTCTCACGATTTGAGGCTTCGTTTTTTGGGGGGGCTTAGCGTGATCGAGATCGATTTCTTCGCGTGACATGATGGAGATTCACCGAAGGAAGTCGTTGGACAGAAACCACAAAACGAATAGGTCGTTTCTCACTTTTCACATTGATCGTTCTCCTTCACTCTGGTTTCTTTTCCCGTATTTTGCTGTTCATTTCAAATCACCGCACCACCATATAGTCGGCGGCAGACCACTCAGGGAGCCGACCAGACATAGTCTACTGCAGAGCGGGAATGAAAAGGCAAAGAACCGCCTTTTTTCTGCTTCTGCTGCATGATGTCGGTCTTGCCCATCACCACAACTACATATGTAGCCAACCTTGCCCCTTGCTCGATGCGACAAGCACCGTCCCCCCCTTCACGTTTTCCAACGAGAACCCCGTTGCAGTTTCGGAGCCCATTGTGTCTGCAATGCAACGAGCAGATCATGATAGGTATTTCATGCACCGGAACAGCCTGACCATTGCCCGTCAGGCACACGCGATGCTGCATCGGAGCCCACATGAATGAAATGCTCTTGTCCGTTGTGGCGAGAGGAAGACAGAGACATGAAAGGAGTTAGCTTGTTATTCGCCTGGCATAAAAAGAAACAAAGGACTGCCGAGTCTTACTTATCGGGACCGGAGGAAAGAAAAGGGGGAGGGGCGGGGGGCCGGAAGAGAAGGGTGTGAAGGGAAGAACTACATACATACCATACCTACATGGCGTCACATTGATCGTCTAGCCCCTATTCGTCTTACGGGCTCAATCGGACGCACGAGCTGCGTCGACAAGATACCTCTGCTAGTTGGGGCCAGTCAGGTGGGTGCTTTGTCGAGGTGTTGAGACGAGAAGGCGGCTGCGCAGCGATAACCGGTCGAGATGATTTGTTGGCCGCCTTTTTTTTTTTTTTTTTTTTTTTCCTTTTTGATTTTGCACCAATAACATCCCTGTCACTGCCGTCGGGGAAAATGAAGAGGCTGTGCAGACGAGAGATGGTTAGTCTAGGACTAAACCGACTCTACCGCGGCAATTTGGCTATTTCGGTCCGTCTGCTCGTGGTGTGAAACCGGAAGGTCGTCTATGATGCAGGGCCAACCATGTGGCCAGGCAGCGTGTGTAACCAGAGCGACAAACTCCAAGGTAGTAGTTCGTGGTGTTCTCTGCCCTGTCATTGCAGACGAGGCTGGACATGCGGTCGCCGATCCTTCGCGTACGAGCAAGTGCCGGATTGTGCGAGACACCAGACGCTGCATATATGTGCCGACACGGTAGGCTTCGGAGAGAGACGCGTAAAGCGCCTCGCCGCAGACTTTTGACGATGTCCACGTGATTCGCTAGACTCGATTTGAGTCGGGCATCCTTTTCATTCTTGGCTTCTCGCAGGAAGGCTTCCAGAACTGGCATTCTCCTCGGCCTGCCAAGTTCCGTCGAGAAACCTGCGGTATAACGGTGTGCTTTGCTCGTGAGTCAAACCAGGACCTGTCGTCATGAGACGAAATAGTACCCGGCGATGGTCGATCTGATAGTCAAGAATCCCTGATCGGGTCCTCGCGGACCGGTTTTCTTTCCTTATATAGGTATTTGAACGGTGAGATACCTATATGTAAGTATATATAGTGGCTTGGGTAATGCCCGAACATTTTCCCATAAAAATTGGATGTGAAAGGCTTCGTAACTACCACAACCCACTGAACGTTATGCATGTCATGACACTATGAGAAGGGATCACGATGCCCAGTGAGCAACGTGGAAGTGAGGTGTAAGCATGGAGATAGATGGCATGAGCGCCCGAATGGAAACTGACGGCTCGGGTTTTTGTGTCATGAAAGAAACCATCATCCCCGGCACATGCAGCTCATCGTCATGAGGGCAAAAGACGCCCCCTTATACACGACACGTATGCATCGTCGATGTCTCTGGTCCGTCGATCAACCTGTTCGATTATGAGTGGATGCTCTTGTCTTTACGTATGTGGCAGGCTCTGCCAGACGTACTTGTCTACGTAAGTCTATCAATAGAAGCTTAAGGATAAGATAACGGGTGTTATTGCTATTTTATTATAAGAGGGGATAATGGTTACTTTAGTAGTATAACTACTTATAATATATAGATGGGGTCTATGATTTGCTGCTTTTAGCAAATATAATAAAGAAGGCTAGGAAGCGTATGCAAGCAACCCCTGCTTGTGAGAGTCCTCGCCTTAGCTACCTCGATACTTGTGTAAAGAGCAAAGAAGAGAAGTGTTAAACATGACGGGACTCCTCGGTTCCACCTTGGTCGGAACCCTCGGACCGCGCTGCCCTGGCGTCTGGCCTTATATCTCAGGCATCACGCCTAGAATGCCCATTACAAAGGGCAGTGCTGTCCAAGGGTTCCGGCTTAGGTGGAACCGAGGAATTGCGTCATGTTCTGTTGAACATCACGGAATTCCTCGGTCCCACCTTAGCCGGAACCCTCGGTCCGCGATGCCCTAGTATATAGCCTCATATCTCAGGCATCTAGCCTAAGATGCCCATCACACACATTTTATATGTAGCTAGCATTTCCTTATAGATAGTCTTTACATAGCTCTATATACTATTATTCTATAGGTTATAAGCCCTCTATATTTCTACTTCTTTTAACATTATATTTATTAATTTCTTTAGTTAAGTGTTATATTTTACTATATAATATATATATATTTAATTAACTTCCTATAAAATTTATAGTGTTTATAACTTAGGTTATTATATTATAGTATTACTACTGTGATGGATTTAAGCTTTAGGCTTAGATCCTAAGCGCTCCCTCTATAGGCCCTTTATAGGCCTATAGGGCTTGCTTAGAGTTGCTCTTACACACCTATATTATATATAAGCTAGATATATAGTAGAGGGAAGAAGGGCTTTCTTTTTCTTTCTTAAGGATATTAATAATACTATTATTACTAAAAAGTAATAGCTTTTTAAGTTAAACTATAATAATTAATATTCTTTACTTTTTTAATAAATATAGGGATTATAATAAATTTAAATTAAGGTAATAATATAATATTTTTAAAGGGTATATAGGAACTTTAATACCTTTAGAAAAGGGTTATATAATAAGATATATAGCTAGAAAATATATACCTTTAAGTAGCTATAGTAAGTGTATTACTTTATAATATTATACTAGCTTTATATAATATAATACTAAGTAGGCCTTAGTAAAAGCAGCTTAAATATAAGCTACTTTTAATAAGGACTCTTTATAATAATAATAAAGCCTTCTTTTAAGCTTAGTAAAGCTTAATAGTATATAAGCTTAAGGCTAATTCTAATTTTATTAATAGTAACTATAATAAATAGTTTTTAATCTATTAAAACTTAAGGCTAAAGATTTAAGCTTAAGTTACCTTTTTTTTTAAGTTAAGATATACTTTTATATATACTTTAAGGTAATTTCTTACCTATCTTAATAGTATATTTATAAACCCTTATTAAAAGGAATATATAGTCTTAAAGCTAAATTAGCTTAAATAGTATACTAATAAATGCTTTATAGACTTTTATATTTATTTTAAATAAAAGCTAATTTTAATAAAAGGTATTAATTAAGTAAATATTATAAAGCTATTTAAACTTTATATAGCTCTTAATAAATAAATATAAAACTACTATATAAGTTATAATATCCTTTATAATAACTATTATAAGGCTATTAAATATTATTATAGTATTATACTTAATATTAACTTATACTACCTTAAGGAATATATTAAGGCAAAGCGTTTTAGCTATATTAGCTATAATAAGGATAGTAATATAAAGATAATTAGTATTAACTTAGCTTTTTTTTTAATAGTAATAAGTAAAAAGGGAAAGTTAAGGAAAAAAATAGCTAAAAATAAAATTAATTTCTTAATAAAAGCTAAGTAAGCTAAGTAAGTAATACTAAAGGTATATTAATAATAGAGGTAAGTAAGTTAATACCTTTACTATAAAGTTATTAAGTATCTTATTTAGTAGTATTACCTTTTACTATTAAATTACTTAATAGATATAATAGTAGTATAGGTTTATAAAGTCTTTAAGAAAGATATAATAAGTAAGTTTAATAGCTTTAATTTAAAAAAAGATAGCCTTACTACCTAAGTTTTAGTAATAAAAGTAATAGTAGTATTACTTATTATACTAATTACTATATAAACTAATTATAATAAAAGTATAGTAAAATAAAATAGAATATAAAATTACTACCTTTTTTTATTTTACTTCTTTATAATAGTCTCTTTTTCTTTTAAACCTAAGTTAATAGTAAGTATAATAGCTTTATAATTATAAATAAGAAGATTATATAATAGCTTAGTCTTACTTATATTTACTTACTATATATATATAGTATTATTATAGCTATAAAAACTTTTAACTTAATCTAAGGGGCTGCTATAATATAGCTATATATTATATATTTAGTTTACTTTTAGGTAAATATTAATAGTTAGGTCTTCCTTATAGCTACCTATATAGTTCTAAGGTTATTTTATAATTATATCTTAGGTATGCTATAGCTATTATATAATAGAATTAAACTATATATAATATAATATTATTTAATAGTAGGCGTACGCTTTAAATTAAAAATTAAGGCCTTTAATATATAAGAAGTGTAACACCTTACCTTATTTATCTTAGGCTTTATTTATACTAGCTTAGTGTATAAAGTAGTAAAGATATAAATAAATATATCCCTTATAGTTATTAGCCTTTATAAAATAATATCTATTCTATTAGTATTTATAGGCTTATTAATCTTAGATAAAGTAGCTATTTTAAAATAGCTCTTAGTAAAGCTTTAGGACTTTATAAACCTCTTTAGTAAGGAAAATATTAATATACTACCTCTTTATTAAGGCTAGTTAAACTACTATATTTACTTATACTAAAACCCTAATAGGTTAATACTAAAGCTCCCTTAGGCACCTTTATATAATATACTATAAAACTAACTATTAGAGATTTAAAAATAAATTATAGAATTAATAAATAAGAGATAGATTTAAGCCTCTTCCTTATTAGCTATAGCCTTTATACTTTTAGTTTAAAAGGTAGGAGGTAGTTAGTAGTTTTATATAAATTATTATATATTAAATAAGGTTATAAACTAAGACTACTACCTACTACTATTTATTAAAGAGACTTTATACTCTCTTACTAAGGCTTAGTAGTTTATAAAGCTAGATATTTACGCTGCTTTTTATTAGATTTATATAGCTAAAGGGGATAAATATTTAATAGCCTTTTATATATACTTTAGCTTATTTAAATAGCTAGTATACCTATTTAGCTTAATAAATATATTAATAATATTCTAATACTATATTAATAATGCTTTAGGGGATATATTAGAAGACTATATAACTACTTACCTTAATAATATCCTTATTTACTTTAATAGCTTATATAAAAACTATACTTAGTAGACTTAGGAAATTCTCCTTTACCTTAAATAGATAGGTTTATACCTTAATATTATTAAGTATGCTTTTAAGGTAATAAAGGTTAAATACCTAGAGTTTATTATCTAAGCTAAATATATAGTATACCCTAACTTTAAGAAGATTACTATAATTTATAATTAAAAGGCCCTAACTAAAGTTAAAGGTATTTATAGCTTTTTAGGCTTTATAAACTTTTATTAAAAGTTTATTATAAACTTCTTAAACCTTATTAAACCTTTATTAGCTTTAATATAAAAAGAGGCACTATTTATATAGTTTTAAGCTTATAAGAATATATTTTAGTATTTAAAGGCAGCTTTTATTTTATACCTAATTCTAGCTTAATAGAACCTTAATTAGGATATTATAGTAAAGATAAATTCCTTAAGGGAGGCTATTAAGGGTTGCCTCTTTTAATATAATAAGAAAGGTATACTTTACTTAGTTATATACTACTTTATATAACTAATAGTAATAGAATAGAACTATATTATATATAATAAGAAACTCCTTAGTATAATCTTCTATTTAAAGGCTTAGTTAGTAAAGCTTTAAAGTATAGCCTATCCTTTTATAATTCTTATAAACTATAAGAATTTAAAATACTTCTTTAGCCTTTAAAAAATATTTAAATAATAAGCTTAATAAGCTAAAACACTAGTACTTTTTTACTTTTACCTTTATTACTATTTAAATAGTTAGGTAAAAAGGCTAAATATATTATTTTATTAAAAATAGGATAAGTTTAGGGCAGCCTTAATAAGGTAGGCACTTATTAACCTAGTCTTTATAATAGTAGTTAAAACTTAAGGTTCCCTTAATAGTTCTTAAAAGGTCTCCTTAAGTATTTACTTAATATTCTATAAAAACCTACTAAAAGAGTATAACTTCTTTACTAAAGCGTACCTTTAAAACCTTTAAAACGCTAGTATTTAAAAGAACTCTATATATTTAGTAAAGTTAAAGGTATTATAAAAAGGGGCTTATTAGTTCCCCTTAAAGGTATAGACTTACTAATAAGTAATAAACTATAGGGTAGATATATATAGGGCGCTATTATTCTAAAGCTAACTTTAGGCCTTATAATATAAGCCTTTAACTATAATACTAATCTACTATACCTATAAGTCTCCCTTACTAAGCTATTTAAGTAGAAATATAATATTTTAAGCTCTTTATAAAGACTTCTACTAAGAGGGGATATTAGCTAACGTTATAAAGTATATTTAGAATTACTACTATTTTATTAAGTAAAAGAGCTATTAGTTATACTAAAGCCTATTACACTCTATTTTAGCTTTAAACTACTTTTAGTTATAAATCTTTATTAACTTTATAATAAACCTCCCTACCTCCTTACTAAATACCTTATAATACCTTATAGTAATTACTAACTATTTATTAAAATATATTTAGCTAAAGGCTATAATAATTATAATATCTAAGGTATATATATAGTAGTTCCTAAAGTACTAATAGTAGTTTTATAGGTTCTCTTAAAGTATTATTTTTAACTATAGCTTAGATTAAGTAAAAGGGTTTTAGTTTATACTATATTCCCTTACTAAAACTAACTACTTATTATTTATATTATACTACCCTTAAACTAATAGTAGCACTAAATAGGTAAACTAAAAGATATAGTTAATTCTTTACACTATTATAGGATTTTTATAATATAATTAGCCTAACTATCTTTCTATCTATTAGCTTATATTAAATAACTATATATCTATTATTATAAAGGTTAGTATAAACCTTACCCTTTATAAATTTAATATAAATCTTATTTAATATATTAAAGGCCTTACTAAAAGCCTTATATTATTTAAAAGGTAGGTAGTTTAGTTTTTTAAATATATTTATAAAAGTATATAATTAACCTAAGTAGTAATTAATTTTACTTAATAATATTAATAAAAGTTAGTAAATTATATTTATTAGCTAATAAAGAAATTTATAGTAAGGGATAAAGTATAATTAAACCTTTACTATATAAAGACTAATTATTTAAGCTAAAAACTAAACTAAGTTATAGTAAAGTATACTATACTAAAGGTCTCTATACTATTAACTATTTACTTAAATATACTAAGGGGTATTTACCTTATTTTTTATATTAACTTAGTAAAATATATTATAAATAACCTACTTCTATCTTAAGTCCTTTAAAACCCTTATTTAAAACCCTAACTCCTTTAGCCTTTTAATAACCTAAAGCTAATAAAGTATAAGGTAAAAGAAATTTTAGCTATTAAAAATACTTAAGATTAAAAGGGCTAATATAATATCTTAATAAAATAAATAAGCTATATATAGCTAATATAAAAGCCCTTAAAAAGTATAAAGAATATTAAGGCTTTAGCTTAATTTAAGGCTAAGTAAGGTAATATATATTTATATAATAGTTTAATTATATATTTATTAACTTTTATTTTATATTTAATAAAAGGCTTACTTAAACTTTAATAAATTACTTTAATATACTATAGATTATTTTCTTTTCCTTTTTAATAAATACTTAACTATTTACTTTTATTATTATCTTCCTCCTTTTTATCTTTAGTTAGCTTTTTAACTTATATTAAGTAGCACTAGCTATTAGCATTTTACTTTTATACTAAGGCTAGCTTAAGTATATAAAGGTTAAATAAAAAATAATATTATAAATTAATAAGTATTTAAAGGTTAGCTAAGGTTTAGTTAAATAAAGGTAGTAAATTAATTAATATTACTTTATAATAATAAGATAGAAAAGAAATAGGTTAATAAAAAATAGTAAATATAAGTAAGGTAGTAGTAAAAGACTTAGTTAAAGTAATAATAAGTAATAAGTAAAAAATAGCTAAAATAGTAGTAAGTAATAAATAAGAAATATTTAAAGTAATAGTAGGTAATAAATAAGGAATATTTAAAGTAATAGTAAGTAATAAATAATAAGCTATAAAAGGGGGCTAAAAATAACTTAAGGTACTATTAGCTTAACTAAAGAGATACTTATAATTAAAATAGTAATAAATATTAGCTTATAAAGGTATTAGTATAAGTAAAATAGCTAAGGATAGTATAAGTATAGTAAATATAGCTTAATAATATAAAAGAGAGAAAAATAAAGGTATAGTAAGTAAGGGCTAAGATAAAGTAAAAGAGAGTTAAGGCTAAAATAAAAGAACTTAAAATATACTAGCTATAGTATATTTAAATAAACTATTAAATAAGGGAGTAATAAAGCTACTATAAGCTAAAGTTTAATACTTAGTAAATAGCTAAGCTTAGTAAATAGGTAGAAGTAAGTAATAAAGTAAAGTAAAGGTAGGTTAGTTAGTAGAAAAGGCTACTATAAAATAGAAAGTAGCTATAGTAGGTATAGCTAAGAATAGGATTAAGAATAAGGTAGTAATAAAGCTATTACTATAGCTATTACTATTACTTTTATTACTAATAATAATAAAGGTAGTAATAGTAGTAGTAAAGTAAATAAGTATATTAATTAAATAAGGAGTAAGGTAAGTTATATTACTTTTAGCTTACTTAATAAAAGGGATAGTACTAAAAGTATTAATAAAAGATAGCTTAAAGAAAGAGTACTTAAAAATTAAGGGTAAGTAGTAGTAAAAGCTAAATAATTTATTTAATATAGCTTAAAAACTTAATAATAGTTAAAGAGTAAGCTTTTAAAAGGGTATAAACTAAGTAATAGCTAAGTATATAGTATAGTAAGGGAGGGTAAAGATAAGCGTAATAAAGGAATTATCTTAAATATAAATAATAGGTAAGATAATTAATACTATATAAATAAAGATAAGATTTTTTAATATTATAGCTATATTTTAAACTAAGGCTATATATTAAGAAAGAGTAGTATATATAAAAGTAAATTTAGCATTAGTATAATATAAAATAGTATTTAAAGTAGTAAAGAATAAAGTAGTAATAGTAAAGGTAAAAGTAGGGAATAAGGTAGTAGTAGTAGCTAAAAGGGTAATAGATAGTATTTATAAAGTTTTTAATAAAAGAGTAAAGAAGGCGCTAATTAAGAGCTAAGGGGAGGTAGACTAATTATTAATAACGCCCTTAGCTAAGCTATAAATAGCCTTATATAGCACCTAAAAGTGTTCCTTTAAAATTAAGAATTAAATAGTTAACTTTATATAAGTTACTAACTACTTAAAAGCTACCTTTTAAGCTAAAACGTTAATAGCCTTACCTTAGTCTATAGCCTTAGCTATATTATAAATAATATAGCAAAAAGTAGAGTTAATAGTAAAAATATAGTATTCTTATATATACTTTCTATACTTTTAATAGTACTTTAAATAGGATTTATAAAGGTTAGGCTTATAATTAAGGTAATTGTTTTTTAAGGTATAAATAAGATAATTTAAGCACTATATCTAAATAATATACTAAGGATTATATACCTTATTATTAAAATTACTTACTACTATAAAACATTCTATAGTTTAAAAGTTATTACTAAGTAAATAATATTCTTTAGGTATATTAATAGTAGTAAATATAGTATAAATATTTATTAGTTAATAAATAGAGTTTAAGGAGGGTCTTTTAAGCTTACTTAATAAAGGCTTTATAAGAGTAAAAGGAGAGTAAGCTAGTAATATAAAAAGAGTAAAGGATATAGTAAAAGAATATAAAAATAGTATAATAGGTATAGATAAGAGGCTAAAAGGCAAAGAATAAAGTATAAAAAAGGTCTTTTTAGATATATATAAGGAGATATTTTTATAGGAAGGATAGGGGCTAAGCAATAGTTTAAAGGGATATATTAAAGGGTATAAAGTAGGGATATAGGAGATTTTATATCCTACTATAAGCTTAGAGTAATTATATATATCCCTTAGATTACTTATATATAGCATACTTAGATTTCCCCTTTAAGACAGTTTATTATTTTATTTATTTACTTATTTAGCCCTAAATAGGATAGTGTTTTTCTTATTAGTCTAAATTAGCTATAGATAGTGTAGGCTAGCTGCTAAAGCAGGCCCCTAATACTAATAAAGTAGGGGCCTAAGTAAATCCTTATAAGAGCTCTGCTTAAAGTAGTAGGCTAGGTAGGCAGGATATATATTATATAGGTTATTATTCCTTTGCTACTAAACTATAATAGGTCCTTATCTCCTATGTAAAATAGCTAGATAGAGAGTGAGAAGGGAGCTATATAATAAATTTAAGCTTTAGGCTTAGATCTTAAGCGCTCCCTTTATAGGCTCTTTATAAGTCTATAGGGCTTACTTAGAGTTACCCTTATGTACCTATATTATATATAAGCTAGATATATAGCGAAGGGGAGAAGGGCTTCCTCCTTCTCCCTTAAGGATATTAATAATACTATTATTGCTAGAAAGCAGTAGCCTTCTAGGCCAGACTATAACAACTACGCCCCTTAAGCCCCTTAAAAGCTCTTTTTTAGAACTCTTAAATCCTTATTAATTAGAACTTTTAAGTTCTTATTAATTAGCTATAAGCTAACTTTTTATAAAAAATAATTTACTTAAGCGAATTTAAATATATAACCTTTATAATTAAGTATAGAATTATTAATTATTAGCGTAGCTTATTAATGCTATATATAACAATATTATAAGACTTTATTATAAAGCCTTATAAAAAAAAGGGCCCTTACTATAACTACCTTTACTATTAGCTAGGTTTTAATATTCTAAAGTTTAGAACTACTTAGTTATTAGTCTAACTAAAGAGGTAATTATAGATTATTAGGTATAGCAATTATAGGGTAAAGTAACGTCTGCTAACTAAGCTAAGGTATAACTAAGTAGAACTTTATAAATTTTTCTCTTTATTTATTAAGGTTAAAAGAGTTATCTATTTAAAACCTATTTATTTATAATCTTATATACTTTATATAGGTATAAGCTATATAGTAATTTAACTAAAGGCACGCTTCTTACACTTATACTATTTAACTAAACTAATACTTATAAAAGTCTTTAACTTAAGGTTATTAATATATTAAATATTAGGCCCTATAATATATTTAACTATATTTCTTATTAATTAAGGCTATTATAGCTAACTATACTATAGCTTTATACCTTAAGGCTTATTAAAGTTAAGATATAGACTTTTCTACTAACCTTAAGAATATAATTCTAAAGGTCTTATAAATTACACTACTTAAAGGTTCTAAAAATTATAATAAGTAGGAAATCTTAATAAAGATATATATTTATATTCTTAAACTTATAAGTACTTATAATAGTATAATTCTATAATTTAAGGCTACTAATTAAAAGTATACCTTTTTAATATATTTTATATAGCAAACTCTATTATTTAAAGTCTAAAAAAACATCCTTTAAGCAGAATAGGATTATAAAGGCTATATAACAGACCTAATACAGCTTATTTATAATAATTATAGCTTTTAAGCTAATATTATAGTTATTAAGTTACTTAACAGCTTCTTTTAGTCTAAAAGGTTAGAATTTGTAATAATATAAGCCTAGCTAGACTATTATTAGAATCTTTAGCAAAAAATTAATAATATTATAAAATTGCTAAATATTATATAGGTCGCTTAAACGCTTTATACTATAAAAGGCGCTATCCCTAACATCTATAATATATAGAAAATCTAAGGCTATAGTTCTAAGGGCCTTAATAAGGCTAAAATGCTAAAATATCTTATATATAAGTTAAATAAGCTAATAAAAGAGTAAAAAGCTAGCTTTATAATAACATAATCTTTTAATAAAAAGAAGGGTTTAACTTTAGAGTGTAAATGCTATATTTTACCTAGAAAGCTTAGGCATTTAAAAGAAAAGTGCTAAAAGCTTTATTTAGAACTTTTAATACTAAAGGTAAAAGCTTATTTAAAGGCTAAGAAAGCTACTTCTATAAAGAAAAAAGATAAGCTAGTAAAAAACACTATATTTATAAATATTATAAAGGCTAAAAACACCTTTAGTAGTATAACTATAAATGCTAATAATATATATATAGTAGCAATAAGCCTTATATATCTTATAAGAAAAGACTATATTTTAGATATAGGTTATAGTAATTATATATTTAATTCTATAAAGTAGTTTATATATTTAAATACTAATGTTAAAGTTAGACTAATAACTATAAGCAATAGTTAACCTTTTACTATTAAAGGTATTAGAATAGTTAAGCTACCTATTAAAGGAGGCTACTTAAAGCTACTAAATATATAGCTTACCTTAAGAGCAGAAGTTAATATAATTTCTCTTAGTCTCCTTTATAAAGCTAGTATTATTATAAATAGGTTTATAAACTAACTAATTATAAAGTCCTTAGGCTAACTTATAGCTTCTTTTTAATAAGCCTTTAATATTATAGTGCTTAAGCTATATAATAAAGAGCCTTACTTTAACTTTATAGTGCTACTAACTAAAGCTATTATAAAGAATGTTAAATATAGTCTTTTATATAAGAGACTTAGGTATACTAAGAAAGACTAAATACTTTATATATATAAAGAAGTAGGTATATTAATTAATTCTATCTCTTTAAGTAATTTCTATTATAAAGCTTACTATCTAGCTAAAGCAAATTAAATTATATATTATAAGCCTTAAACTAACGCTTATTCCTTTCTAAGTAAGGTTTTTTAGGACTATATTATTTATAAACCTAAAGGCTTTAGTAGTAAGAACTATACTTTACATATAATTAATATATATACCTAGTTTTACTAGGTAATTCTAACTATTAGTTATAAATCTTCTTAAAAGGCTGTTAAAGTCTAGCAAAATACTATAGAAAATATAAGTAGTAGCTTTATTATAAAGTGCTTCTATATAAATAACGCTATAGAATTCCTTAGCAAGAAATTTACTAATTACTACTATAAAAAAGGTATTATTTTTTACACTAGCGCTCCCTACGTTCTAGCTTATTAAGGTATTATTAAGAGAGCTAGGAGAACCCTTATAAATATAGCTTATACTTCTATAATTAATGCTAAGCTTCCTAATATCCTTTAGCTATATACTATAAAACATACTACTATAATAACTAACCTATTGCCTATAAATAGCATTAATAGCGGAAAATTGCTATAATAAGCATTGTTTAATAAGATTAGTCTAATTAATAAGGTATCTATTAAATATCTTTATATATAAAGCTATATAGCCTATATATATATTCTAAAAGAGTAGTGCGTTAGGGCTATAAAGATAGCACTATAAGCTAAGAAGGGCTGCTTAATAGGTATAGAAGGCCCTAAATATTATTTTTATAAGGTTTAGCTCCCTAAAGATAATTGTATTATATAAGCTTATAACATAAGGTTTTAAAAGGGATTAAATATATTCTATAATACTAAAAAAGAGGTTAAATTTTTTGCTAAACTTGTTAATCCTATATTTAAAGAAGAAGGTAGAAAAATTATTAATTTACTATTAATATTACTTATAGAAGACCTACCTTTTATAGAGCCATATTTTAACCTACCTTTAAACACTTAATAAAGTACTAAAGAACCCTTATAAAGTAATAAATTAGTAGTATAGCTACTAAAAATTAACACTTTAACTAATTAAATAGATATAAGATTAATAACTCCTTTAAGAGACCTACTAGAATACAGTCTTTTTAGACCTTTAACTATAATATTAAAGAGCCTAATAAAATTGCTACTATTAAAGCGAATAAACTAATATAAAAAACTAATTAAAGAATTAATTATTAACCCCTCTTAATGTTAATATAATCTTTTTAAACTAAGACTTTTAATTAAAGATATATATAAGAAAGAAGCTAATATAGATAAGGGTATTATGCCTACTAAGTCCTTAGAAGTTATTTCTAAAGAGGTCTCTTTACCTCTTTATAGCAAGGAATTTAAACGTTAATTATAAGACTTATAAGTATAAAAAACGTATTTAAGTACCTTAAGGTCTATTAGCTAAAGTTAAAGCTTAGTAGCAACTAATATACAGTGCTTATTATACGTTAGGGTCTATAAGGACTATTTATATATTGCTATATATAGTAAAAAACGCGCTTTTTACACGCTAAACGCTATAAATGCCTTAATTTAATACTATAAAGACAATATTTATAAGCCAGATAATAATATAAATCTGTTATATTATATAATAATAATATAAGCTATAAATATTATAGATATACTAATTCTAATACTATCTAATTAGTTTTAAGCTAAAGACCTTCCTAACTACTAAACCTTTTAGCGCTCTACTAAGCTTAAAGAACTTAAAAAAATATAATAAAAAGATAGCTAATATCTTATTCTACTATTAAAAAATATAGTAATCTTTAATAGCTGCTAGGTTTATACTATTAAATACCTTATTAAAAGACTACTTTATCTAAAAGCTTATTAAGTAGTTTATAATAACTAAAATACTAAGGTTTTTAAAGCAAAAGACTTATATACTATAGTTACTTATTTAGTCTCTTTATATGTTTTTTATATAATAGTTACTATTTTAAACCTAAAGTAGTAATAATATAACGCTATTAATGCCTTTCTTAATATAAAAGTATAAACTAAGGTTTATATTTGCTAACCTTAAGGCTATAAAGATAGTATAAGTAGAGTTTACTGCCTTAATTAGGCATTTTATAAACTTCTAATATTACTACTTTAGTAGCTTAATAATATCTTTAATAAGCTTATAAAATATAGCTTCTGCTAACTCTTAAGTAAGCTCTGTATTTTTATATATAATAATAATGTTTTCTTACTTCTTTATATTAATAATATTATTATTATAGCACCTTTAAACTTACTAATTAGTATAATCCTTAATCTTTTAGAAACCTAATATAAAATAAAGCGCCTTAATATAATCTATATATTTCTTAGTATATAATTTATATAGGACTATAACTAAAAAACTATATTTCTTTACTAAGAGAAATATATAGAATCTATTATTAAGCGCTTTAAAATCTCTAACTTTACTCTTACTTATATACCTTAGAAGCCTAAGGTAGAAATCCCTTTAAATTAAAAAGACCTTAAGATAGTTAAAAACCTTATAAATTAGTAGAGTAAGGTTAGGTGCTTTAACTAGCTTTTTATATATATAAGGCTAGATATTATATTTATAGTAAATAGGCTTAGTACTATAAATTTAGTACTAAAGCAGATCTATTATAATCTTTTAAAGCACCTTTAGTAATACTTAAAAGGGATAACTAACCTAAGTATTATCTTAGGTAGTAAATTAACCTAAGGTACTTATAATTAAATTTTTTATATCTTTAGATATAGTAATGCCTCTTATATAAATTATCTTAATACTAAATGTTCTATTATAGGCTATATTATGCTTATTAATAATAGATTAGTGTTATAGTCTTTAAAGTAATAAGCTCTTATAGCTTTAAGTATTACTAAGGTAGAATTTTTTAATCTTATACTAATAGTATTATTTATAACCTAGGTATCTTAAATTATAAAAGACTTTAGCTTTAATTAACTTTACCTACTATTACTATTTACTAATAGCTAAAATATAAAGGTAAATGTATTAAATAAGAAGTATTATAGCTATATATAGCATATTAACCTATAATATAAATAGATTATATAAAGAGTCTATAATAGCCTCTTTTACCTTAAATATATTAGCACTAATTAAATAATTACTTATAGCCTTATAAAAGGCCTTTACTATAAAAAACATATTAACTTTATAAGGATATTATATATAGCTATAAAGGCAGCTTTTATAGCACTAAATAATATTAAGGGATTTCCTTAAAACCTCTTTAATATAACTCTTTAGGCTCTATATATAGTAACTTTAGTATATTCCTACTTCCTACTTATTTTCTTTTAATATTAGTATTATAAGCTTAACTAGTTATAAAAGCTTTACCTTTTATACTATCTTTAACCCTAGGGATATTTAATATATTTAGACTGTAATATATAAATAACTATAGCTATTAACTCTTAGTTAGCTAGGAACTAAGTTTTATAAGAAAACCCTGCTTTTTTTTATTTTTTTTTTACCTTTTTTACTAATAGCACTATTATAAATACTATAGTAAGTAGCTAGTATAAAGCTATAGGTATATAATTAACTATAGTATAATAGCTTAGGTAGAATATCTTTTTTTTAAATAAATAGAATTTATATATAGTTTATATAGGCTTATTATTTAGCTATAAAGGCAGTGTTAAATATTATAGAATTCCTTAGTCCTACCTTAGCTAAAACCCTTAGTCTATAATGCCCTAGTATATAGCCTTATATCTTAGGCATCTAGCCTAAGATGCCTATCACATACATTTTGTATGCAGCTAGCATTTCCTTGTAGATAGTCTCTATATAGCTCCATATACTATTATTCTACATGTTTAACCGGCACATTGTGGTGCCATTTGGCGCCCAGGCTGGCGTCGACCAGATGACCGAGTACGTAAACATGCAGCCACGGATTTTTGAACATGCAGCAGCAACTAAACCAAAAACAGAAGAGGTACCCGCACACCTATTTTTTGCTATATAGTAACCTTCTCTATTTTATACTTAGAAGCTACACTTAAATTTATACTTCTCCCCTTTAATTATAAATACTATTAGTAAGAATTTTATATACTTATAATATATAATAATAAGTAAAACTAAAGAGGTTACTATATAGTAAAAAATAGGTATATAGGTACCTCTTTTATTTTTAATAAAACTAAAAAGGTCACTATATAGTAATAAATAGGTGTTGTATTAACCCTAAAACCCACACAACCCTTTAATATATATAACTCTATAATTTATAAAGGCTGCTATACTATTAGCAATAAACCTTAGAATTTATAGAGTTAAATATATAAAGGGCGTGGAAAATAATCTTAAAAGCAGAATTATTATATAATTAAATAGTTTATTTAGCTAAAAATAATAACTAAGACTCTTATCTTCTTATATAGCTTTTTTCCTTTCTTAAATATAATAAACAGCCTTCCTTAGTAATACTATAGGTCTTTTACCTTTTTCTATAATAATAACTAATAAAGTAATATACTTAGTTTTAGTTTTAATTTATAGGTTTCTTTTTAATTAAATAATTTATTATATTTACTTTATAATAATAATAAGCGTTTTTAATTTAAAAGCTTATATAATAGTAAGGTATATAAGAAAAAGGGAATATAATAAAGATCTTATTTTAATATTTTAATGTTTTAAATAAGCATAAAAACACACTATAAGTGTTACGTGCGGGATACTACACGTAAGTTGTTAGTATACGTAGCTTATGCAATGCGTTATAAAAGGTTATAAAAGATAATATATATAAAGTTATAGTTAAGTGCTTAGTTATATATATTAAGATTATTATTCTCTTTAAACTCTATAGTAGAGTCTGCCTTATATTAGTAAACTCTTACTATATAATAAAAGCTAGGGATATATAAAATAATATATTTTTATATCTTATTTAAAGTAAAATATATAGAAAAGCTATAAGATTTATAGCACTAATAATAGATTTTTTATATTAATAGAAAGAAAAGAAAATATATACCTTTATGCTTTTATATATAGTTTATTAATCTTATATAGGGATAAATAAAAAAAATAAGAGTAAATTCTTAAGTATATTAGCTATTTCTTAGGATTTATAGTATCCTTTTATCTTAAAGTAGTAAAATAAGTAATAATTTATATATCTTTTTTATAACTTAATTAAATAAGTAATATTAGCTTTTTTTTAGTATAGTATTTACTATCTTTTAGTAAAATATAGTAATTCTTACCTTTAGTAAGTATAAGCCTTTTTTCTTTAAACTAATAACTATAATAGCTCTTTAATTTATATTAATTAAGGTGCTATAAATCTATTTATATATATTTATTATTCTTTTATATAAGCTATATATTTTTATATTAAATAGTTTCTCTTTTTAAAATTACTTATAAATATTAAGGGTGTTTTATATATTATTTAAGCTTACTATTAGAAATAGCGCTTCTTTAGCTTTAATAAAAATATACTTAAAGGAACTTATTTAGTTATAAGGTATTTTATATTATATAAGGTTAATATATATATTAATTCTAAGGGTATATATAAATTTAATACTTACTTCTGCCTTTATACCTTTAATACTATAGATATACTAAATATCATTAATTATATCTTAATAAAGGAAACTCTACTTTATAATAAGTTAGTATACTTAGTATTTTATATAAATATTTATAGCTTTTATAGTATTAGGCTTAAGGATTTTAATATTATAAATAACTTAGTATTAGTTTTTAGTATTTATAGTTTATACTATAAGTAAAGCTAAGTTATATAGTATATCCTTAGTATTTTAATATATATTTAGTAAAGTTATTTTAAATAAATCCTTTTAGTCCTTAGTAAATCCTTTTATAATATTTTTAAGGCTTATACTAAAGTTAGCTAAAGTCTACTCATATTCTTAGTAAATAATAATAATTTCTAACTTTTTATAATAGTAAGCTTATATAAAGAGAAACTTATATTCTACTTTATTTAAGTAAATAAGGTATTTTAAAATAAGGTAAAAGGCTTTAGTTCCTTTAGTATCTTATATATATACTTTAGTTTATTAATTAAAGAAAAGTTAAGGTAAAGTATAGATAGGTTTTATATTAGTAGTACTTTTATAGTTAAAGATATTAAAGGGATCTTTTTATAGTTTTTATATATTTTTAGCTATTTTAGGCTAAAGGTCCTACTACTTAATAGACTATATAGCTGCTAATTTAGTATTATTTTAAAGCTAAATAAGTAACTCTATGTTATAGTTTAGCTTAGAAGGCTACTGCTTTCTAGCAATAATAGTATTATTAATATCCTTAAGGGAGAAGGAGGAAGCCCTTCTCCCCTCTGCTATATATCTAGCTTATATATAATATAGGTGCGTAAAAGCGACTCTAAGCAAGCCTTATAGGCCTATAAAGAGCCTATAAAGGGAGCGCTTAGAATCTAAGCCTAAAGCTTAAATCTATTATATAGCCTCCTTTTCACTCCCTATCTAGCTACCTTATATAAAAGGTAAGGATCTACTATAATTTAATAGTAAAGGAATAATAACCTATATAATATTTATTCTATTACCTATCCTTAAGAATCTATTTAAGCCCTTACTCTATTAGTATTAAAAGCCTACTTTAATAGCTAACCTAATATTATTTATAGCTAAACTAACTTAATAAAAAAATCACTATTTTATTTAAAACTAAATATATAAATAAATAAAATAATAAACTATCCTAAAAGAGAAATCTAAGTATACTAACTATAAGTAATTTAAGGGATATATATAATTACTTTAAGCCTATAGTAGAATATAAAATCTTTTATATTCTACTTTATACCCCTTAATATATTCCCTTAAACTATTACTTAGCCTTTATTTTTTTTTATAAAAATATCTTCTTATATATATTTAAAGAGACTTTTTTTATACTTTATTCTTTACTTTTTAGCCTTTTATCTATAATTATTATACTATTTTTATAATCTTTTACTATATCTCTTACTCTTTTTATATTATTAGCCTACTCTCCTTTTACTCTTATAAAGCTTTTATAAAGTAAGCTTAAAAGACCCTTTTTAAACCTTATTTACTAATTAATAAATACCTATATTATATTTACTACTACTAATATACCTTAAGAATATTACTTACTTAATAATAACTCTTAAACTATAGAATATTTTATAATAGTAGGTAATTTTAATAATAAAGTATATAATTCTTAGTATATTATTTAGATATAGTGCTTAAGTTATCTTATTTATACCTTAAAAAATAGCTATCTTAATTATAAGCCTAACCTTAATAAAGCCTATTTAAAATACTATTAAAAGTATAAAAAGTATATATAAGGATACTATATTCTTACTATTAACCTTACTTTTTACTATATTACTTATAATATAGCTAAGGCTATAAACTAAGGTAAGGCTATTAATATATTAGCTTAAAAGGTAGCTTTTAAGTAGCTAGCTACTTATATAAAGTTAACTATTTAATTCTTAACTCTAAAGAAACACTTTTAAGCGCTATATAAGGCTATTTATAGCTTAGCTAAGGGTGTTATTAATAATTAGTTTGCTTTCTTTTAGCCCTTAGCTAACGCCCCCTTTACCCCTTTATTAAAAACCTTATAAATGCTATTTATTACTCTTTTAACTACTACTACTACTTTATTCTCTACTTTTACCTTTATTATTACTACTTTATTCTCTACTACCTTAAATATTATTTTATATTATACTAATACTAAACTTACTTTTATATATACTACTCTTTCTTAATATATAGCTTTAGTTTAAAATATAGCTATAATATTAGAAAATCTTACCTTTATTTATATAATACTAATTGCCTTACTTATTATTTACACTTAAAATAATTCCTTTATTATACTTATCTTTACCCTCCCTTATTATATTATATATTTAGCTATTACTTAATTTATACCCTTTTAAAAGCCTACCTTTTAACTATTATTAAGTTTTTAAGCTATATTAAATAAACTATTTAGCTTTTATTATTACTTACCCTTAATTTTTAAGTACTTTTTTTTAAGCTATCTTTTATTAATACTTTTAATACTACCCCCTTTACTAAGTAAGCTAAGAGTAATATAACTTACTTTACTTTTTATTTAGTTAATATACTTATTTACCCTACTATTACTATTACTACCTTTATTATTATTAATAGTAAGAGTAGTAGTAGTAGTAGCTATAGTAATAGCTTTACTATTACTCTATTTTTAGTTCTATTTTTAGCTATACTTATTATAGCTACCTTTTATTCTATAATAGCCCTTTTTATTAATTAGCCTATTTCTACCTTACCTTATTACTTACTCCTACCTATTTATTAAGCTTAGCTACTTACTAAGTATTAAACTTTAGCTTATAGTAGCTTTATTACTCTTTTATTTAGTAGTTTATTTAAATATACTATAGTTAATATATCTTAAGTTCTTTTATTTTAGCTTTAACCCTCTTTTACTCTACTTTAGCCTTTATTTATTATATTTTTATTCTTTTCTTTTTTATATTACTAAGCTATATTTACTATATTTATACTATTTTTAGCTATCTTACTTATATTAATATTTTTATAAGCTAGTATTTATTACTACTTTAATTATAAGTATTCCTTTAGTTAAGCTAATAGTACCTTAAGTTATTTTTAGCCCTCTTTTATAGCTTATTACTTATTATTTACTACTACCTTAAATATTCCTTACTTATTACTTACTATTACTTTAAATATTCCTTATTTATTACCTATTATTACCTTAGTTATTTTTTACTTATTACTTATTATTACTTTAACTAAGTCTTTTACTACTACTTTATTTATACTTACTACCTTTTATTAATTTATCCCTCTTTTACCTTATTATTATAAAGTAATACTAATTAGTTTACTACCTTTACTTAGCTAAATCTTAGTTAACCTTTAAATACTTATTAATTTATAGCACTACCTTTTATTTAATTTTTATATACTTAAGCTAACTTTAATATAAAAGTAAAATATTAATAGCTAATACTACTTAATATAAGTTAAAGAGCTAATTAAAAATAAAAAAAAGAAAAATAGTAATAAAAGTAAAAGTTAAATATTTATTAAGGGGGGAAGGAGAATAATTTATAGTATATTAAAGTAATTTATTAGAGTTTAAGTAAGCCCTTTATTAAGTATTAAATAAAAGTTAATAAATATATAACTAAACTATTATATAAATATATATTACCTTACTTAGCCTTAAACTAAGCTAAAGCTTTAGTATTTTTTATACTTTTTAAGGGCTTTTATATTAGCTATATATAGCCTATCTATTTTATTAAAATATTATATTAGCTACCTTAATCTTAAGTATTTTTAGTAGTTAAAATTTCTTTTACTTTATATTTTATTAGCTTTAAGTTATTAAAAGGCTAAAGGAGTTAGGGTTTTAAGTAAAGGTTTTAAAAGATTTAAAATAAAAGTAAATTATTTATAGTATATTTTATTAAGTTAATATAAAAAATAAGGTAAATACCCTTTAGTATATTTAGGTAAATAGTTAAGAGTATAAGGACTTTTAATATAGTATACTTTACTATAATTTAGTTTAGTTTTTAGCTTAAATAGTTAGTTTTTATATAATAAAGGTTTAACTATACCTTATCTCTTACTATAAATTTCTTTATTAGTTAGTGTGTCGACCCTAAAACCCACACAACCCTCTAATACACTTAACTCTGTAATCCACAGAGGCTGCTACACTACTAGTAATAAACCTTAGGATCTATAGAGTTAAGTGCATAAAGGGCGTAGGAAACAATCTTAGAAGTAGAATTATTATATAATTAAATAGTTTATTTAGCTAAAAATAATAACTAAGACTCTTATCTTCTTATATAGCCTTCTTTTGCTTTTAATTATAATAGGGAGCCTTCCTTAGAAATACTATAGCTCTTATACCTCCTCTATAATAATAACTAATATAGTAATAAGCTTAATTTTAGTCTTAAATTATAAGTCTCTTTCTAATTAGATAATTTATTATATTTACTTT
>SRPV01000030.1:0-56995 GCA_018360135.1 Claviceps sorghi | reverse complement strand
CTATTATATAAGCTTTTAAATTAAAAACGCTTACTATTATTATAAAGTAAATATAATAAATTATTTAATTAAAAAAAAACCTATAAATTAAAACTAAAATTAAGTATATTACTTTATTAGTTATTATTATAAAAAAAGATAATAGACTAATAGTATTACTAAAGAAAGCTATTTATTATATTTTAAGAAGAAGAAGAGCTATATAAGAAGATAAAAGTCTTAGTTATTATTCTTAGCTAAATAAACTATTTAATTATATAATAATTCTACTTCTAAGATTATTTCCTACGCCCTTTATATATTTAACTCTATAAGTCCTAAGGTTTATTATTAGTAGTATAGCAGCCTTTGCAGATTATAGAGTTAAGTGTATTAGAGAGTTGTGCAGGTTTTAGGGTCAACACAGTATTTAGTATAAAAACTTACTTTTAAAAAAATAAAGAAAGGCCTAAGAATATTAACTTAATTAAATATAAAAGTATATAAAAGGGGATTATTTTAATTAAATAAAAGGGCTAAAAAAGATAATAATATAGAATTAGCTATAAAGGCTTTAAGTAACTCTATAATACTATTAATATTAAACTTAATAATACTATATAAGAAAATAAGAAGGGTAAAGAGATAGCTCTTAGAAATAAAAGAAGTAAGATAAATAACTAAGGATATAAGCATAAATTAAGCTATTTACTAGCTAATTAGTTATTTAAAGGTATTAACTATACTAATCTTTAGATTAAAAATAGTCTTTATAGGTTTTAAGCTAATTAAGATCCTTTATAAAGTATAAGGGCTATAAGTAAGCTTATTTAATAATTATAAATTATAATTATTTTATTAAGCTATATTATCTTTAGCTTTTAACTACTAATTTTAGTTTATTCTTAGCTTTTAAATAAGATTAAATAATTTTAACTAAAAAAACTATTATCTTTTTACTAATATATTATAGTTTTAATAGTTTAGCTAGTTATAGTTTAGCTTATTAATATAGTAAGGTCTTATTATAATAAACTTAGTTTAATAGTAGCTAAAAAGTACCTCTTTTTAACTTAGCTTATACTAAGGTAATTAAAATGCTTACCTAAGTAAAACTACTATTTATATTAACCTTAAAACCTATATAACTCTTTAATATACTTAACTCTATAATTTATAAAGGCTACTATATTACTAATAATAAACTTTAGAATTTATAAAGTTAAATATATAAAGGGTGTAGAAAATAATCTTAGAAGCAAAATTATTATATAATTAAATAGTTTAATTAGCTAAAAATAATAACTAAAACTCTTATCTTTTTATATAACTGTTATGGTCTGGCCTAGAAGGCTACTGCTTTCTAGCAACAATAGTATTATTAATATCCTTAGGGGAGAAGGAGAAAGCCCTTCTCCCCTTTGCTATATATCTAGCTTATATATAATATAGGTGTGTAAGGGCGACTCTAAGTAAGCCCTATAGGCCTATAAAGGGCTTATAGAGGGAGTGCTTAGGATTTAAGCCTAAAGCTTAAATCTATTATATAGCCCCTTTCTTACTCCTTATTTAGCTGCCTTATATAAAAGGCAAGGACTTACTATAGTTTAATAGTAAGAGAATAATAACCTATGTAATATATATTCTACTACCTATTCTTAAGAATTTACCTAAGCCCCTACTTTATTAGTATTAAGGGCCTGCTTTAGCAGCTAGCCTAACACTATTTATAGCTAATTTAGCTTAATAAGAAAATCACTATTCTATTTAAAACTAAATATATAAATAAATAAAATAATAAACTATTCTAAAGGGGAAATCTAAGTAGGCTAACTATAAGTAATTTAGGGGATATATATAATTACTTTAGGCCTATAGTAGAATATAAAATCTCCTATATCCTATCCTACGCCCTTTAATACATCCCCTTAAACTATTGCTTAGCCTCTATTCTTTTTATAAAAATATCTCCTTATATATATTTAAAGAGACCTTTTCTATACTTTATTCTTTACCTTTTAGCCTTTTATTTATAATTATTACGCTATTTTTATAATCTCTTATTATATCCTTTACTCTTTTTATATTACTAGCCTACTCTTCTCCTACTTCTATAAAGCCTTTATAAAGTAAGCCTAAAGGACCCTCCTTAGACCCTATTTACTAACTAATAGATACCTATACTATATTTATTACTGCTAGTACACCTAAAGGATATTGCCTACTTAGTAATAACTCTTAAACTATAGAATATTTTATAGTAGTAAGTGATTTTAATAATAAAGTATATAATCCCTAGTATATTATCTAAATATAGTGCTTAAGTTATCTTATTTATACCTTAAAAAACAGCTACCTTAATTATAAGCCTAACCTTAATAAAGCTTATTTAAAATGCTATTAAAAGTATAAAAAGTATATATAAGGATACTATATTCTTACTACTAACCCTACTCTTTACTACACTCCTTATAATATAGCTAAGGCTATAAACTAAGGTAAGGCTATTAATATATTAGCTTAAAAGGTAGCTCTTAAGTAACTAGCTACTTATATAAAGTTAACTACTTAGTTCTTAACTTTAGGGAAACACTTTTAGGCGCTATATAAGGCTATTTATAGCTTAGCTAAGGGCGCTATTAATAACTAGTCTACCTTCTCTTAGCCCTTAGTTAGCGCCCCCTTTACCCCTTTATTAAAAACCTTATAAATACTATTTATTACCCTTTTAGCTGCTATTACTACCTTATTTCCTACCCCTACCTTTACTATTACTATTTTATCCTTTATTACCTTAGATGCTATTTTATATTATATTAATACTAAACTTGCTTTTATATATATTACTCTCTCCTAATATATAGCCTTAGTTTAAAATATAGCTATAATATTAGAGAATCTCACCTCTATTTATATAATATTAATTGCCTTACCTACTATTTATACTTAAAATAATTCCCTTATTATGCCTATCTCCGCCCCTTTTTATTATATTATACGCTTAGCTATTACTTAATCTACGCCTTTTTAAGAGCCTACTACCTAACTATTATTAAGTTTTTAGGCTATATTAAATAAATTATTTAGCTCTTATTATTACTTACTTTTAATTTTTAAGTACTTTTCTTTTAGGCTATCTCCTACTAATACTTTTAGTACTACCCCTCTTACTAAATAAGCTAAAAGTAGTATAACTTATTCTACTTTTTACTTAATTAATATATTTATTTACCCTACTACTATTATTACTACCTTTATTATTATTAATAGTAAAAGTAATAGTAGTAGCTATAGTAATAGCCTTACTACTACCTTATCTTTAGTTCTATCCTTAGCCTTATTTACTAAGGCTACTTTTTATTTTATAATAGCTTCTTTTACTAGCTAGCTTATCTTTACCTTACCTTATTACCTACCCTTACTTATTTATTAAGCTTAGCTACCTACTAAGCATTAAACTTTAGCTTATAGTAGCTTTATTACCCCTTTATTTAATAGTTTATTTAAATATACTATAGTTAGTGTATCTTAAGTTCTTTTATCCTAGCCCTAACCCTCTCCTACTTTATTTTAGCCCTTACTTACTTATTAGAAATAAGGGGTTTACAGAGGCTTTTGCCCTCTGAATTACTAAGGTAGTGAGGCTTAGTAAGCCAGAAGCCAGAAGGGCTCTGCAGCGCTGTAGCCGAAGCTATAGGCCTTATAACTAATATTAGAAGCTTAATGCACAACTTCTAGCACTTAAAATATACTAAATTCTAGCTTATAGAAGGCAGTAGAATTTTCTTAGATTTTTATCTAATTATCTAATGTTGCAGGTGGCGGGCTTAGATTAACAGTCTATATAGTTAGCGGGCAGCTAGTAAGAGGGAATGTCTTCTCCCTTATATACCCTCTGAGCCTATTAGAGGCCTAGCCCTGTAAAAAGGGGCTTATAGGCTACTTTTTATTTTTTATAAAATTCATTTATATAGGAAAACAAAAAAATAGACTCACAGCTATATAAACTAGGTGCCGACGTGCTCCCTAAATGTTAACTTAGTGAAAATCAGCGTGTAACTTTAAAAATCAGAAAAATTAACTAATTATATGAAAAAATTCCCCTTGTTTTAGCGATAAAAATGCTAGTTGCAAAATCTTCTACAACCCCTTAGTTATTACATAAATCGGCTGCAAAGTGTGCCCTAGGGTAGCCTGCTGCATAGCCCCTAGGGTAAGCAGCTTGAATCTTTAAGCCGATTTTTAATTGCTTGCCTGGTTGCCGCAAAAATCGATTCCGAAGTCTTGCTGAGCCTGACGGACCGTCAGGTTCCCAATCGGGCGTGCGCCAGCTGCCACAAGGCACAATTAGAAAGGAAAAGGCAAGAAAAGTGGGGCGCTCGCAGCTGCAAGCTACGAGCGGAAGAATTGATTCTGCGGGCGCCGCGCGCAGCTCTAGGCCGCTTGCAACGCCGGCAACAGCCAAGAAAAGCCCCCTAAGGGTCCCTATAAGGGTCCCTATAAGGCAGGGGCTAAGGGTCACTATAAGGCCTGTTGAGAGGCCTAATAGATAAGGAAGTCCCCTGAAAATAGCTGTTATTTTCAACATTACTATACCTTTATCCTTCTCTTTTTTATACTATTAAGCTATATCTACTATACCTATACTATCCTTAGCTACCCTACCTATACTAACGCCTCTATAAGCTAGTATCTACTACTGCCTTAATTATAAGCATCCCTTTAGTTAGGCTAATAGCACTTTAAGTTATTCTTAGCCCTCTCTTATAGCCTACTACCTATTGCCTACTACTACCTTAAATATTCCTTATCTATTACTTACTATTGCCTTAGCTATCTTTTACCTATTACTTACTACTACTTTAACTAAGTCTTTTACTATTACTTTACTTATACTTATTACCTTTTACTAACCTATCCCTCTCCTACCTTATTATTATAAGGTAATATTAATTAGTTTACTACTTTTACTTAGCTAAACCTTAGCTAGCTTTTAAACGCTTATTAATTTATAATATTACCTTTTATTTAGCCCTTATATACTTAAGCTAGCCTTAATATAAGAGTAAAATACTAATAGCTAGCGCTACTTAATATAAGTTAAAAAGCTAGCTAAAGATAAAAAGGAGAAAAATAATAATAAAAGTAAATAGTTAAGTATTTATTAAAAGGGAAGGAGAATAACTTATAGTATATTAAAGTAATTTATTAGAGTTTAAGTAAGCCCTTTATTAAGTATAAAATAAAAGTTAATAGATATATAATTAAACTATTATATAAATATATATTACCTTACTTAGCCTTAAACTAAGCTAAAGCCTTAGTATTCTCTATACTCTTTAAGGGCTTTTATATTAGCTATATATAGCTTACCTATTTTATTAAGATATTACGCTAGCCCCCCTAACCTTAAGCATTCTTAGTAGCTAAAATTTCTTTTACCTTATACTTTATTAGCTTTAAGTTATTAAAAGGCTAAAGAAGTTAAGGTTTTAAGTAAAGGTTTTAAAAGACTTAGAATAAAAGTAAATTATTTATAGTATATTTTATTAAGTTAATATAAAAAATAAAGTAGACACCCTTTAATATATTTAGGTAAATAGTTAATAGTATAAGAACCTTTAGTATAATATACTTTATTATAACTTAGTTTAGTTTTTAGCTTAAATAGTTAGTCTTTATATAGTAAAGGTTTAATTATACCTTATCCTTTACTATAAACTTCTCTATTAGCTAATAAGTGTAATTTACTAACTTTTATTAGTATTACTAAGCAAAATTAATTATTGCTTAGGTTAGTTATATACCTTTATAAATATATTTAAGAAACTAAACTATCTACCTTTTAAGTAATATAAGGCTTTTAGTAGGGCTCTTAATATACTAAATAAGATCTATATTAAATCTATAGAGGGTAAGGTTTACGCTAACCCTTATAATAGTAAATATATAATTATTTAATATAAGCTAATAAGTAGAAAGATAGCTAAGCTAATTATATTATAAGAATCCTATAATAGTATAAAGAATTAACTATATTTTTTAGTTTACCTATTTAATGCCACTATTAGTTTAAGGGTAGTATAATATAGATAATAAGTAGCTAGTTTCTATAAGGGAATATAGTATAAACTAGAACCCCCCTACTTAATCTAAGCTATAGTTAAAAATAATACTCTAAAAAAACCTATAAAACTACTATTAGCACTTTAGGAACTACTATATATATATCTTAGACGCTATAGTTATTATAGCTTTTAGCTAAATATATTTTAATAAGCAGTTAGTAATTACTATAAGGTACTATAAGGCGTTTAGTAAGGAGGCTAAAAGGTTTATTATAAAGTTAATAAAGATCTGCAATTAAAAGCGGTCTAAAGCTAGAATAGGGCGTAGTAGGCCCTAATATAACTAATAGCTCTTTTACCTAATAAAACAGTAGCAATTCTAAATATACCTTATAATATTAGCTAATATCCCCTCTTAATAGAAGTCCTTATAAAAAGCTTAGAATATTATATTTCTATCTAAATAGCTTAGTAAGGGAGACTTATAAGTATAGTAGATTAATACTATAGTTAGAGGCTTATATTATAAAGCCTAAAGTTAGCCTTAAAATAATAGCGCTTTATATATATTTACCTTATAGTTTACTATTTATTAGTAAGTTTATACCTTTAAAGGGAATTAATAAGCCCCCTTCTATAATACCCTTAACTTTACTAAATATATAAGGTTCTCTTAAATATTAGTATTTTAAAGGTTCTAAAGGTATACTTTAGTAAAGAAGTTACGCCCCTTTAATAGGTCTTTATAGGATATTAAGTAAATACTTAAGGGAACCTCTTAAAAACTATTAAAAGAACCTTAAGTCTTAACTACTATTATAGAGATTAGGTTAATAAGTGCCTACCTTATTAAAGCTGCCTTAAACTTATTCTATTCTTAATAAAATAATATATTTAGCCTCTTTACCTAGCTACCTAAGTAATAATAAAGGTAGAAGTAAAAAAGTACTAGCATCTTAGCCTATTAGGCTTATTATTTAAATATCTCTTAGGGGCTAAAAAAGTATTTTAAATTTTTATAGTTTATAAAAATTATAAAGGGATAGGCTATACTTTAAAGCTTTACTAACTAAGCTTTTAAATAGGAGATTATACTAAGGAGTTCCTTATTATATATAATATAGTTCTATTCTACTACTATTAGTTATATAGAGTAATATATAACTAAGTAAAGCATACCCTTTTTATTATACTAAGAGAGGCAACCCTTAATAGCCTCCTTTAAGGAATTTGCCTCTACTATAGTATTCTAATTAAGGTCTTATTAAGCTAAGATTAGGTATAAAACAAAAGCTGCCTTTAAACGCTAAAATATATCCTTATAAGCTTAAAATTATATAAATAGTGCCCCTTTCTATATTAAAGCTAATAAAGGTTTAATAAGGTTTAAGAAGTTTATAATAAACTCTTAATAGAAGTTTATAAAGCTTAAAAAGCTATAAATACCTTTAACTTTAGTTAAGGCCTCTTAGTTATAAATTATAATAATCTTCTTAGGGTTAGGGTATACTATATATTTAGCTTAAATAATAAACCTTAGGTACTTAACCTTTATTACCTTAAAAGCGCACTTAGTAATATTAAGGTGTAAACTTACTTATTTAAAGTAAAGAAGGATTTCTTAAGTCTACTAAGTATAGTCCTTATATAAGCTATTAGAGTAAATAAGGATATTATTAAAATAAGTAGTTATATAGTCCCTTAATATATTCTTTAAAGCACTATTAATATAGTGCTAAAACGTTACTAACGCACCTACTAAGCTAAATAGGCACACTAGCTATTTAAATAAGCTAAAGTATATACAGAAGGCTATTAAATATTTATCCCCTTTAGCTATATAAATTTAGTAGAAAGTAGCGCAAATATTTAGCTTTATAAACTATTAAGCCTTAGTAAGGGAGCGTAAAGTCTCCTTAATAAATAGTAATAGATAATAGTCTTAGTTTATAACCTTATTTAATATATAGTAGTCTATATAAAACTGCTAACTACCTCCTACCTTTTAAACTAAAAGTATAAGGGCTATAGCTAATAAGGAAGAGGCTTAAATCTACCCCTTATTTATTAGTTTTATAATTTATTTCTAAATCTTTAGTAGCTAGTTCTATAGTATATTATATAAAGGTGCCTAAAGGAGCTCTAATACTAACCTATTAAGGTTTTAGTATAAGTAAATATAGTAGTTTAACTAGCCTTAATAAAGGGGTAGTATATTAATATTTTCCTTATTAAAGAGATTTATAAAGTCCTAAAGCTCTACTAAAAGCTATTCTAAAATAGCTGCCTTATTTAGGATTAGTAAGCCTATAGATACTAATAGGATAGATATTATTTTATAAAGGCTAGTAACTATAAGGGATATATCTATCTATATCTTTACTACCTTATACGCTAAGCTAGCATAAATAGAGCCTAAGATAGCTAAGGTAGGGTATTGCACTTCTTACATATTAGAGGCCTTAATTTTTAATTTAAAGCGCATACCTACTACTAAGTAACATTATATTATATATAGTTTAATTTTATTATATAATAGCTATAGTATACCTAAGATATAGTTATAGAATAACCCTAAGACTATATAGGCTGCTATAAGGAAGACCTAACTATTAATATCTACCTAAAAGCAAACTAAATATATAATATATAGCTATATTATAGCAGCCCCTTAAACTAAGTTAGAAGTTTCTATAGCTATAGTAATACTATATATATATAGTAAGCAAATATAAGTAAGACTAAGCTATTATATAACCTTTTTACTTATAACTATAAAGCTATTATACCTACTATTAACCTAAGTTTAAAGAAAAGAGAGACTATTATAAAGGAGTAAGATAAGAAAAGGCAGTAATTTTATATTCTATTCTATCTTACTATACTTTTACTATAACTAATTTATATAGTAGTTAGTATAATAGGTAACGCTATTATTGCCTCTATTACTAAGACTTAAGTAGTAAGGCTATCTTTTTTTAAATTAAAGCTATTAAACTTACTTATTATATCCTTTTTAAAGACTTTATAGACCTATACTACTACTATGTTTATTAAGTAATTTAGTAGTAAGAGGTAATATTATTAAATAAGATGCTTAATAACTCTATAATAAAGGTATTAACCTACCTACCTCTACTATTAGCACACCTTTAGTATTACTTACTTAGCTTACTTAGCCTTTATTAAGGAACTAATCTTATTCTTAACTGCCTTCTTTCTTAACTTCCCCTTTTTATCTATTACTATTAAAAAAAAGGCTAAGTTAATATTAGTTATTTTTATATTACTATCCTTATTATAGCTAGTATAGTTAAAATGCTTTACTTTAATATATTTCTTAAGGTAGTATAAGTTAATATTAAGTATAATACTATAGTAACGTTTAATAGCTTTATAATAGTTATTATAGAGGATATTATAACTTATATAATAGTCCTATATTTATTTATTAAAGGCTATATAAAGTTTAAATAGCTTTACTATATCTACTTAATTAATATCTCTTACTAAGACTAGCTTCTATTTAAAATAGATATAAAAGTCTATAAAGCGTTTATTAGTATATTATTTAAGCTAATTTAGCTTTAAAACTATACATTCCTTTTAATAAGGGTTTATAAATATACTATTAAGGTAGATAAGGAATTACCCTAAGGTATATATAAAGGTATATTCTAACTTAAAGAAGGGGGTAACCTAAGCTTAAATCTTTAGCCCTAAGTTTTAATAGATTAAAAACTATTTATTATAGTTATTATTAATAAAATTAAAATTAGCCTTAAGCTTATATACTATTAAGCTCTATTAAGCCTAAAAGGAGGCCTTATTACTATTATAAGGGGTCTTTATTAGGAGCGGCTTATATTTAGGCTACTTTTACTAAGGCCTACTTAGTGTTATATTATATAAAGCTAGTATAATATTATAAGGTAGCGCGCTTACTATAGCTACTTAAAGGTATATATTTTCTAGCTATATATCTTACTATATAACCCTTTCCTAAAGGTACTAAAGTTCCTATATACCCTTTAAAAGTATTATATTATTGCCTTAATTTAGATTTATTATAATCTTTATATTTATTAAAAAGATAAAGAATATTAATTATTATAGTTTAGCTTAAAAGGCTACTACTTTTTAATAATAATAGTATTATTAATATTCTTAGGGGAGAAGGAGGAAGCCCTTCTCCCCTTTGCTATATATCTAGCTTATATATAATATAGGTGTGTAAGGGCGACTCTAAGTAAGCCCTATAGGCCTGTAAAGGGCCTATAGAGGGAGCGCTTAGGATCTAAGCCTAAAGCTCGAATCTATCACAATAACCCTTTTTTACCTTTAAATATAATAGAGATTCTCTCTTAAAAATATTATAGCTCTTTTACCTCTTTTATAATAATAACTAATATAATAATAAGCTTAATTTTAGTCTTAAATTATAAGTTTCTTTTTAATTAAATAATTTATTATATTTACTTTAAAGAAATAGTAAGCGTTTTTAATTTAAAAGCTTATATATTAATAAGGTATATAAGAAAAAAAGAAATATAATAAAGATCTTATTTTAATATTTTAATATTTTAAATATATATAAAAATATATTATAAAGTATAAAGAAAAGCTATAGAAAACACTCTTTATTTATACTTTTTCTTTTAATTAAATAGTTAGGCCTACCCTTACTTAGTTGCAACTGTATCCCATGCTATAGTTACATCGGCCTCCCAACTAATTTGCCCCGACACACTATTACATATAATACCCGCTAGACCAACAATTTTCATATTTTAAATAAATATAAAAATATACTAAAAGGTATAAAGAAAAGCTATAAAAAACACTCTTTATTTATACTTTTTCCCTTAATTAAATATTTAGGCCTACCTCTGCCCCTTTAAGACTATATTCTACACTACAGCCACATTAGTCTTTTAACTAATTTGCCCTAACACAGTAGCTAGGAATTTGCGTTGCTTTTTATAAGCGAGGAAAAGGGGGGTTACGTGCCCCTTTACAGCTGAGTGCAGCTGCAAGTAAGTGCAAATTGGCCCGATACACTATATGCCTTGCGAAACCTTTCTCTACTAGAGAGTATACAGCGTTTATATTATTACACTATATTATATATTACATAGTATAAGTCTCCCTATAAGTACCTTATCTCTGATAAAAACCTTTAGCTTTTATCTAATATACAAGGCTTAGTGTAGGGAAAGTGCTTCTGTAATCTAGGGGATTTAGCTAAAGAAGGACGTTGGAGGGCTCTCAACAGCTTCCCAAAATATCGTGCCAACAACGGCTCGTAACATCGCCGTTGTGTAACCCTCTGCACAGCGCAAGCCATGGATCGCCATTTATACAAGAATCCGAGTTGGTACACTGTTTTATGTTAGTCACTACAGTCTATAGTTTTCTTTTATGTAAAGTAAGTTGAGGACTGGCACTGCAATGAAATTTCAGGTGGTGTTCTAAGTATAAGCCAATGCTAGCTAACATAAGGGATTGACCTACAGAGTAGCCGTCTGACAACGAGAGTGTATCAGCAAGACTAGAAGCTAGCATAAAGTATAAAGGATTGACAGTAAAGAAACTTACCAAATTTATACGTCCTATCTGTATGTTTTGCCTGATATTTGGTACAGGCGTTGCTGGTTAAATCCTTGTCATAATTACCGTTTATTTTACAGACACAATTTCCATGACCCTTTGCTGCAGCACTATAAAATTGTTAGTAACTGCATGTTTCTAGTATTATAAAGAAGGGGAGAAAATAATGAATAACAACAACCATAAGAATAGAATAGGGGGGAGATAAGGACAAGGGCGAGGGGTTGAGAGAAAAATGTAACGTTTGAAGAATAAATGGTTTAGTGATTTTAGAAAACAGGAAATTGACATACAGCCCAACGAGGCAAAAGAGAGCGAAGGCGGACTTCATTTGGAGAAAGATTTGCGTCGAGATAAAAAGAGAAAGTAATAGGCCAGTTGGTGTAATTGCAGTAGCAAAAGACGCACTCGTGGCTCTCTCTTTATACTAACGTAGTACGAACAGCTAATGAAATGAGCTTATTACTATTACATGTGGTAGGATTCTTAGGTCTTAATACTGTTACATATTGTAGGATTCCTTAGTCAGACTTTAGCCAGAATCCTTAGATGCGCTATTTAATTATCTAGCCATAGAGCTAAGGCATCTCTAGAGATTCAGATCTTATATAGGATAAGTGTTGCTATTCGGGGAGCGGCCCGCTTTTCATTATATATACACCCCTATGCTACGCTTCAAAGCCACGCTGCGCCGCAGACCTTATATATGCTACGCCACGCTGCAGACCAGTGCTATTAGGAGCCAGAACTTTTTTATCTTAAATAGTAGAAAACAACTGCTTGATTTGAGTCTCAACTAGCGATATCCAGGTCTATTTATACTAGAATTTGTCGGATCTCTAAGATGTAAACTCTGGTTTCTCTGGCCGAATTTCGGACCGCGGCAAAAATCCGAGTTTTAGGTACACGATACACTTCGTGTACGTGCGTGCACGGGCGTAAATCAATTTACAGCACAGTCCTTCTATTAATTGCTACGGCAAGTTCAGGTAATCCTTAACATGTTGCTGTATAGAAGTTTCTTTCGGAATTACGCATGACTCACTGCAAACGGAGGATGCACGTCTTCCGATAATGCGCGCTGAATTTAGCCTATGCCTTTGATTAATATCAAAACATAAAGTTAACTATCGGTTTTACGCGGAAACTGTTATAAGATATTAGGACTATGTATACCCTGAGACGGCTTCGCGATTACTTTTCTTAAAGAGGTAATTAAATGCTCCTTTTCACTTCAGTCTGCCAAATAAATAAAAAAGAGTTTACTAAAATAAAGTACAGTCTTTTTCACGCCCTCGCTGAAATAGTATTCAAAGCCGATGTGTCGCAATCCTGCGTAAGCTGGATTGGTTTGTCCTCGCCATCTTCTTTCATCCCCCCTAGGATCATTGACTTGGGCGCCATGGCTTGCCACAACTCCGGGTCCGTAAACGCTTTGAATTTTTCGTCGTGCCACTGTCCCGCCGTGATAGCGCGACCCTCGGAGTCAACAAACATGGTATCGTCTTCAGCACGCAGGAAATAAGCAATTGAGTAACGATGTTGGGTAGGATCAAATGGCACAACACGATGAATACAACTCTGAAATTTCATGCCGCTGGCGAATCGCAAAGAGTCCCCCACGTGCACGAAAGCGCAACCCGGCTTGGGTGCCACGAAGCCCATCTCGCGCGCACCGCAGGACCCAGGCGGGCGGATTTGCAGCCCCCACTGCTGACTGAATAGAAGAGTGAGGGTGCTGATATCAGTATGTTTCTGGTGGCCGATGTGGTTTTCGCCGGCAAGCTCGGACGGAAGGTAGTGCATCATGGATAGCTGAGGTAACAAAGACGAATCAGTGGACACAGACCAGTCATGGAAATACTGGTGGAATGATCTAAATAGAGATAAATGCACCTACAGTGGTCGTCGACGGTCGGTCATTGCGGTGCGAATTTTCAAATCGCCCGGCACCAGTAAGGTGAAGGCCCGTAGAGAGTGCCGATAGAATGACCTTGGTTATTGTGTTGCAGCTGCCGATGGCGTTCTCAAGAATCCGTAGGTCGCCGCTATTCTTAACCGGTGCGGGGATCTGGGGGCTGTCTCTCTGGATCTCGTCTCGAGATATCTTGAGCATCTCATAGCCATCCTTGGTGCCGGCCGCAACACCGGTGCGGCTACCCACGGGTTCGTACCTGCATGACATGGAGAGTGTTAGGAATAGGTTGTACTTTCTCCGTAAGGAATAGCAAGATTCGCAAACCCCAAGTGTGATGATATCAAGCCAAACTCGTTCTTGGCCTCGATAGGGCTGTCGAAGAAGCGCTTCATGAGTTGAAGCGTTTCTTGCTGGTCGGCAAGCATGCGGCGCCCATCAATTCCATTGAGGTCGAGGTAGAAGTAGCCGTCCTCAAGGCAGGCATTGACCACCTTGTCAACCTCGCCGGGATCCTGAGAAAGCAAGAGGCCGTAATCAATCGTCTGCATTGACCAAACAGGCACCATCTTGCCCATCCATTCGACACAGTTTGGGGGCTCGGTAATAGGAGTCATGATTTCTTTGTATGATTGCGGAAAAGAACAAACGACTATATCATCAAATTGTGGAATAACGAAAAGAAAAGAAGCTGTGACAGACTGTTTCAGACGATTTCTTGGCTTTTGTACCCGAGATTGACAGAACATTCTAATGTATAGTTATATATACATACATACATACGGACATGCGTGGTTCCCGAGTACCGTAAAGACGACCTGCATGATCGAGGCATTTGAATCAATTCCCGCACCCCCAGTGTCGTATTCCCCCTCCTTTCTAGTAAAAGACCAAACACCTCACCTCAATGCTCTGCCGAGAGTCACAAGTCTTGTATGCGGGGTCTTCAAATGCAGAATGCAGCGATCGGCGGGCCACTGACTTCCTCGAATCAAAACACTTGATGAGCAACACGTCTTGAGGAGTCATGCCGTGCTTGAAAACCCAGTGATGATTCGGATTGTGACGGACAACCCACGATTCGCCCACAAAGCCATCCTCAATCATGTCAGCGGCGACGAGATCCGCGTCGGGAACGGACCGAGCATCAGCTACGGCTATGGGATCTTTGAAAATAGGCTGGACCGGCCGCCAAACATTGATGATTTGGTACCGATGCTGGACGAGCTTGTCGGCATCTGCGGGGAATTCCCACCGCAGCCGCCGCTCCGCTCCGTCGTACGACTGGTCGACATGGGTTCGGGTGACGGGCCCGCGATTGGCAAGATTGTGCAAGCCAAGGTGATGCCACTGGGTAGGACCGCGACGCACCTTGTGATTGAAGACGGTGACGGCACGCGCGCCCGTGACCTTCTTGACGAGCTCTTCGCACTCGTGGTAATATTCCTTTCGAATCTGGACGTCGTCGGTGAAGACCGTCTCACGGCTTTGGTGGCGGCAGTATTGGAATCCTTGGCAATCCAGCGTGTACCTGTCCTCGTCTCCGCTAATGTCAAGGACCAAGAAATCCCAAGTCTTGTACGGTCGCCTGTTGCTGATTCTTCCGTTGCCGATGAAGATGGGCGTTGGCTTGGAGCCGTCACCTGCATCGTCCCAATAGTTCAAGGTTGTCGCCACGTTATGTTTGTGATTGTTCGACATTTTTTCGTGGTCAGCGCTATTCTTTCGTGTCGACTCGACTGATTGCATTTCGGCGTGCAGTTTGATGCAGTGTGCATGTGGTTTTGGACGTGTGAGAATAGAATTGAAAACAAACAAGGTCAAGGAAAGACGGACGTCTCGTCCGAGTCAACGTGTCTGCATGTGGTGGTATCACTTCTCGTCATTGCGCCATGACTACTCATCTTGAACTGCACCCGCCGGAATCATACAGGCAGAGATGCCTCTGCTTGGCTTTGACTGATGCCTAAGCGTTTACTGGGCAGATATTATTCGTACATGCATCTAACTACCGTCAGACTATGTGTATACATGCATGTATATGCATGTATAATATGCTCGCTCCCTATTTCGTCCGCACAGTTGACCGAACCCAGCATGCGTACATCACATTATTCTCCCTCTCATCTACACTTCTCCATGCAGATTTGCCCACAGCATGGATGACGAATTCGTTCTGGTGCCTAAAGTGCACGGACCCTGCGATGAAGACGAGTCGTCTTATAGAAACGAGCTCTTGCACGATATTGACTGTTTCGTCGACGAGTTGAGCTCGGCACTGTGGCCGCTAAACTGCTTTCTCCATGCCAATCCAGAAACGGCGTATCGTGAGCACAAAGCGCACGATGCTTTGACGAATTTCATGAAGCAGCGGAAGGATTGGAAAGTCACTTGTTCAGCATATGGTATGGAAACAGCTTGGGTAGCCGAATTTGACAGCGGCCAGCCCGGCCCCGCGGTCTCATTCAATGCAGAAATGGGTATGCCTCTTTGTTTCTTTCTTTCTCGTTGTTTGCCTTGTTATGAACACCGTCACAGGCACTAACCAGACACCCCCAGATGCACTCCCACAGCTAGGCCACGCCTGCGGGCACAACCTGATCGCTATGGTCTCGCTAGCGGCTGGTCTTGCCGCAGCCGAAATGATGCGTCGCCGCCACCTCGCCGGTAAAATCAAGATAATAGGCACACCAGCGGAAGAAGGCGGCGGCGGAAAAATAAGATGTCTAGAGGCCGGCGCATACCGAAACGTGGACGTATCCCTCATCTCGCACCCAGGAATCCTGCACAACAGTCCTCTTGTTCGGACCACCGCATTCACGCATCTGAACGCTTCGTACCATGGGCGTGCGGCGCATGCAGCCAACAGTCCCTGGCTGGGTATCAATGCACTCGACGCCCTCGTTATCGCCTACAATGCCATCTCCGTTTTGCGGCAGCAGACGCGCCCCGACGACGTCATCGGACTGCAAATAACAAACGGCGGCAACAAGCCCAATATCATCCACGAACACGCGGCGGGCGTGGCTGTCCTCCGTGCTGCGTCGACCGCCCGGCTCAAGCATTTGCAGCAAAAAGTCGAGGCCTGTTTTCAGGCCGGGGCCGAGGCCACGGGGGCACGGCTTGTGATGGACGTGGAACCAGGCTACATGGATCATCTTCCCAATCGCGTCCTAGCGGCGCGCTATAGACAACACTGGCAGGATTTACCCGACTTACCCCTGCCGCCCCTGCCGCCCGTCGACCAGCCCACATGCATCAAGGCAAGCACCGACCAGGGAAACCTCAGCTACGCTCTGCCGAGCCTGAATGTCAGCTTTGCCATTCCCCCAGGCGCGGATGCAGGACAGCCACATAGCCCAGATTTCGAAAAGGCGGCCGGGACGAGGGGTGCATTCGACAGAGCCATGAGGGTGGCAAAGGCCATGGCCGCGACGGCGATGGATATCTATGTGGTTCCTGGTCTTTTGGGGCAGGTACAGGAGCAGTGGAGGCGTGATGTGGCCGCATCGTCTCGAACCGCTGGCAGATGTTGTGTTGCGTTGACAAGGTGAATATCACGATGCACGTACATACTGGAGAGAGGACGGTGCATGGGCTGAAAAGAGGGTGGAAAGGAAAGGCGCGGAAAAGAACGGACCCCGCAGCCATCGCTAATCAATGATGCCACCAGATCCCACTCTCGGCAGCTTGATCAAACCAGACAATACCGCGCGCGTGCCGGGCAGCAAGTCGGAAGAGGCCTGGCGCATGTCGACTCCCCATAAAATGCACATGTATGTATGTATGTACAGTACATTACGTATCACGTCTCCAGAGACAAATCGACATGCGAAAAGTTATCAATTCATCCAAAATGACGAGGCTATTCTAGAACGCCTTCCCTGTCCAGGCCCCACCCAGTCTGGATTTCTTGAGAACCAAGCCCGCCAGGTCCGTTAATCGTCCGCTTGTCAACAATTCCAGCACTTGCAAATGCGCCTGCAACTCCTTGCCAATCCAGTTGCGAAGCTCGATGGCGTTCAACGAATCCAGACCAAATGCCGTAATTGACATCGATGTCTTGTGAGCTTCCATATCTTCCTGCGCCATCATGAGGATGGATGCGAGTTTCGCGCCAATCTCGGACGCAACCATTTCGACTGCTTTGTCGAGGCTTGGCAAACGTTTCAATCTTTCTGCCAGAGACACATCGGAAGAAACTTCCGATGGGTTTTCAACGCCAGACGCAAGTACCTTCTCTCGGATCACTGAAAACTTGCCATCAGCGGCCCAGAACGGCAGTGACGTTGGCGTATCGAGTTCCAGCCCGGTGATGCATTGACCGTCACTTATTTGCCCACTGATCGCGGCTTCTACGAGTGCCAAGACCTCCCTTTCGGAAATTGAGCCCCCAGAAATGTTCCTGAACACTTCCATCTTCCTTGAGGCATTATTGGCCAGGTAACCCACATCTTCAACTGCTGTAAGGTTGATCGACGTCGCGGCCAGGCCTTTTTGATGGCGGTGACGTGCCAGCGCATCGAGGAACGTATTGGCTCCAGCATACGCCGCCTGACCTCTGTTGCCAACTATGCCAGCGACTGATGAAAGGAGAACAAAGAAGTCCAGGTCGTCGTTTTCTACGGCCTTGTTGAGATGCAGCGCGCCACTGATTTTTGATCTTACCACCTCATTGTATTCCTGAAACGTCATCTTCTCAAAAAGTGTGTCCTTTTAAGGAATCGTTAGTATGATGTCCCCCTTTTTCTTTTTCTTTTTTTTTCTCTTTACGAAAGCAGGATTTGCGTCTTACCCTTAGCACCATTGCTGCATGAATGACACCGCGAATAGGTGGTAGCGACTGCCGTATCTCTGACAACGAAGAACGAACACTTTCTTCGTCGCCAACGTCGCACTTCATTACATGAACGCATGCTCCCTTCCCCACGTTCTCTTCTATTAACTTCGTGACGGCAGGTGTTGCGCTTCCACTTCTCGACAACAGTACAAGATGACCTGCACCTTGGCGGCTGAGTTGGCCAGCAATGGCGCATCCAATGCCGCCCGTACCGCCAATAATCAAGTACGTCGCGTCCATTTGAAGTGCAGCAGAAGATCGAAGGGCGTGAGTGGCCTTGAAAGTTGCATGGTCATTAGAATATGAATGCTTGAGTACGCTATCACGACGTACCTTTACTTGAGCCGGTCGAGCATGATCGACAACGAGCTTTCCAGATGTTTTGCCACTCTGTAGCTTTCGGAGTGAGCTTTCCACTTGATCAATTGTTGTTTCGTGGATTGGACCAATGGGTTGGATTTCTCCTCGTCTCAGTAAACTGATGACGTTGGTCATAATGCGTCTCATGACCTGTGGCCGCTTGGCAGCCACAAGTGTCAAGTCAACGGAGCTGAATGTACAATTTGACTCGAACTTTGCCATATCAAGTCGGCTGTTTGACGTTATGTCTCTCTTACCAATCTCAATGAAACGTCCAAACGGAGCCATACTAGCCCATGATTCTCGCAACAGATCACCCGCTAGAGAGTTGATGATCACATCCACACCGTTTCCGGCCGTTGCGTGACGCACGGCAGCGCCGAATTCATTATCTCGGCTGTAGAATATGTGGGATTCCGAAATTCCATAGCTATCAATAAGCAGCTGCTTCTTCTCCGCTGTAGATACAGTGGCAAAGATTTCTGCGCCAACCATTTGCGCGAGCTGGATAGCAGCTTGGCCAACACCACCAGAGGCTGCGTGGATAAGAATAGACTCTCCAGCTTGTAGTTGCGCGATGTCAATTATTCCATAGTAGGCGGTGCAATAGACCACCGGGATGGAAGCAGCCACTGCAAATGACATATCGTCTGGTATAACAGCAGCACTGCTAGCAAGGGAACGAGAAAATGTGCTATAGGCACCGGTTGGGACGGCACACACACGATCTCCCACCGCCGGTGAAGTGACCTTGGCACCCACACGAGAAACAGTGCCGCTGCATTCGACTCCAATATATGGGCTTGACAGCTGTCCCATCGCTATAACGACATCTTTGAAGTTGATGCCAGTACAGGCTACATGAATCTCAATCTCGTCGTCAGCTAGAGCCGGTTCTGGCTCATCGGTCCAGAACAGTGAATCAAGTGCTCCCGCAGTGCCGACCACCATCTTTAGTCGTCTGTCAGCTTGCTGAAAACTTTGTGAGTATGGTATGGATGGCTGGATTCTCCGGGATATGCCCATGTTAAGATCGTCATCTGGAATGACTCGCGGTACAAAGAGCTGGCCTTCACGTTCATAGAATTCGAAGTCCAAACGTGCTTCATCTTGTTGGATCCCGTTGAATGATTTAAACGCAGAAATGATAAGGTCGGCCTTTGCAGAGGCGTCTAACTGTGACTTGGGATCCATATCGAACGTAGCCAATGGCCTCTGTGTTTCGGACCTCACACTTCTGAAGATACCCTGCGCTACGTTTCTATCCGGGTTCATTGCGGCACTGTAAGCACCCGACGTCACCCAGAGAACCGAGGCCGAATCGAGTAGAAGAGTCTGCAACGATGAAAAGGTTGACTCCGTCATCCTAGAGAGGACAGGGCAGTCAAGTTCGTCCAGGCAAATATAGTGCAACGACGGTTCTGTGTGGAGTTGGGCAAATGAAAGAATCGGTGCTTCCACACCCAGCTGCCTGTCTAGGCTAAGCTGTAGCATAGTCACCAATGCGTCCTCTCGGGGTCTGTCGGTGACCAAAACAACCTGAGCATTGATTTTACTCGATGGAGATGCTGGAGAGTGAGATGAGTCATGACCATTGGCGAGATTCGTACATTGCATCTCATTCACATGCCGGAGTAGTCCCATATCTTGACTGGGAACTACTTCAAATTGAGTGCCCGTCTGCTTCGTCATGTCGTCCTCCGACATGACCTTAGCATGTGAGTTACCATCTGCCAACTGACCATTAGTCTGACTCTTGTCGTTGGTGAGTAATGGAGCGTTGCTGCCAAGAGCTTCCCACTGAACTTTGTAGCACAAAGACCTGTGACGAAAATGTGGAGTTGTGTCGTCAATCACCGGACTCATCTTGAATCCCGTCATTGTGACCACTGGTTCTGCAATAGAGTCGTGCCAAGCATCCAGCGTAAATTCAACCGGACCAGGGCTGGACCGGTCGAAGCAACCATGAGCAATGGCTTCAGCCGTTTCGCCCGGATTGTTGGGGAACGACGTGCTGATTTCGATTTCTTCAATAGCAGACGGCATAAATAGATGTGGCAATGTGCCGAATCCTGCGCCAAGAATTGGAAATGTGAATTGCAGGATCAAGTCCATGAACGATGCCGGTACTTTTGAACTAGTTTCATATCCAGAGTGCATAAATGAAGCAGTGTCTGGGACCGTTATAGAACCAAAGCTGTAGTCGCCTCGTAGCGAGACGTCGTCGGCTGCGTTTGTAAACGCTGGGCCGTACTCAGCTCCACGTTCAGCAAGCTCCGCATACATTGCTCCCATCGGTACATTGACTCCGTCAAGAGAATGAGCGTTGTTACGACGGCCGTGCGCCGACTGAAACCTAGCGGTATTCACAGCATTTGCAATCCGCCTCTTCTTGACGCAGATTAAGCCCCGACAATGTTGAAGCCATCCTCTATTTGGGGCCCAGGACGAAATGAAAAATTCATCCCAGTCATTGGACAAGGACCTTGTCCCCTCCGTGTATGGTCGGAGAGTGACAACAGTTTCGTACTGGGTCACGCTGTCCATAATGAGAGCCTTCGATGCCTGGATTTCCCGTAAATGAAATGAGGCCATGTGCTTTGGTTCAAGATGTCGTAACTGTGCTCGTTGGCTTGCAGCCTCCACAGCCATACACAGGTAGCCCGCTAACGGAAAAGTCACCAAAGACTGCATGCAGTGATCTTTGAGCCATGGAATGTCATCAACAGAAAGGATATTACGCCACGTCAGCTCCGAATCGGTATAATTGTCATCCAACAGACCGAGGATATCATGGCGAGCAAACGGTTTCAGACGGTGTTGCTTGCTAACACGCGACTCGTGCCAGTAGCTTATGCCTGACCATGGGTACGGAGGGAAGTCGGTGATGAGATTCGGTTTATGGGCGGCCTTGGTTTGATTAATCTCGTTAAATTCGACGACATGTCCATGCATGAACAACTTCCCCGCGAGGTCGAGCAACGAAACACAGCTGTTGTGATTGCGAATAAGCGTCGGAAGATACCTGACTTCTCCGACGGCCTGGGAGCCGTTGGATCGCAGGATTTGTTTTATCGGCCCTTCCAACGCAGAATGCGGTCCAATTTCAATCAATATGTCAGGCTTTTCTTTCTCGCACAGGCTTTGTATCGCCGATGAAAAAAGTACAGGCTTGACGAGGTTGCTGACCCAATAGGATGGGCCCAATTCCTCGGCGTCGTTGTATTTCCCAAGAACAGATGAGTAAAAGGACACATCCGGCTTGCAGGCCTGCGGCCTTATGGCTTTGATCGCATCAAGGTAATCAGCTGCCACAAGTTCCATGTGAGGGGAGTGGTATGCCACATCCACTCGCAACTTGCGATTGAAGATGTTCTGCCGCTCGAGGTCCGCGGCAAGTTGGTCAATTTCTGCTTCATCACCAGATACTGTGGTGGATTCTGGAGAGTTTTGACAGGCCACAGTCAAGCCATACAGTCCCAGACGCTTGATTCGTTGTTGGATGTCTTTTTCGTCACATCCCACGGCCAACATGGCACCCTTAACTTCTGCGTGGCGTGTTCTTAACAATTCGGCCATTTGACCCCGATAATAAGCTGCTGACATGGCATCACTGAGTGATATTGCACCAGCAGCATATGCTGCAACGATCTCTCCGCTAGAATGACCAATGACAGCACTTGGTTTCACACCCCAGGATGATAAAAGGTCAGTCATAGCGAGCTGAACGGCTGTGCAACATGGCTGCGACAGATAAGCCATGCTGATATTTGACTGCTCCTTTGGTTTGAAAAGCTCATTGAGAAGGGAAAACTCAGCATGTAATTTCTCAAGGCAATCTGCTGCGGCGTACATGGTCGTAGCAAATACTGGGTAAGTGTCCATGAGCTCACGCCCCATCTGGGCCCATTGAGCGCCTTGGCCGGTGTAGACAAAGGCCATTTTAGGAGAGCTTGAGAGAGCTCGTTTTGGCAGACTTTTCATACTGTTTAGTGAAGCAGCCAGGTCGTTGCAGGAAGAGGCTGTGATAGCCACTCGCCAAGAAAGGTGCGATCTTCTTTCGCATAAAGTATAGGCAATGTCGTTGAATATACGCTTTTCGAAGATTTCGGGATGTTGTTCCAGATAGATGCTGAGCTTTGATGTCATTTTCTTAACGGACGCTTCGTCGTTGGCACATAAAATGAACAGCTTCGGGTGATCTTTGGTACTGGCGGGGAGTTTGGCCAAGGATGGTGGCAACTTCTCCAGGACGGCGTGTGCATTAGATCCACCAAACCCGAAATTATTGACACTGATGAACTTTTTGTCCTTGGGCCAGGGACGAAGACTAACAGGCACCTTCATATGCCATACTTCCAGCGGTATTGCTTCGTTGGGCTTTTCGAAGTGAACGTTGGGTAAAATAAAGCCCTTCTCAAGCATGAGGCATGCTTTGATAATGGAGATGATGCCGCTCGCATTTTCTAAATGCCCTACGTTGGACTTGACTGAACCGATATACAGAGGCGTCCGCTTGCTGCGGCCCGCACCAAAAACTTGATGCAAGGCAGCGGCTTCGATTGGGTCGCCAACTTTTGTGCCAGTGCCGTGAGCTTCGACATAACCTGTGTCTTGTGGCGAGATGGCCGCTCGTTCGTACACTTGGCGGATTAATGCCTCTTGTGCTTCGCCACTGGGGGTCGAGAGACCTTATCCGCAGTTAGTGGGGTGTATGCGGGAAGTTGGACGTCCAGTATACGCACCAACGGTCTTGCCATCTTGGTTGGTGCCAGTGTTGGTTATGATGCATCGTATCTTGTCGTTGTCTTTCAGAGCCTGGTCGAGTGGCTTCAACACAAGACAACCCACGCCTTCGCCTCGGGCAAAGCCAGACTTGGCACGGTGATCGAACGAGAATGTCTTTCCATCGTTGTTAAAGATTCTACATAGAATTGACGTCAGCTGGGAAAGAAACAAAGAAACAAGCTCTATTTCAGGACCCACCCCAGCATGGACATGGAAACCATGTCATCTGGTTGCAGATGTAAGCTGCACCCGGCCACAATTGCCGAATCAGTCTCACCAGAACGGAGGCTCTGCACTGCGGCATGCAGGGCGTGCAAGCTTGAGGAACAAGCAGTGTCTATTGATACACAAGGTCCGCGGAAGTTGAAACAGTGCGAAATTCTAGCTGCCTGTATAGACTGATGGTTCCCGGTCGAGTTGAACAGCGGGACTTGGTTCAAGTCGCGCAGCGTGCCTATTTGGTAACTTGATGATGTTGCTCCGACGAACACGCCCATGTTGGCACCGGAAACAGTCTCCTTGCGTATACCAGCGCTCTCGAGCGCCTCGTAAGCGCATTCAAGTAGTTGCCTTTGTTGCGGGTCCATGGCAATTGCTTCTTGCTCTGTGATGTTGAAGAATGGCGCGTCGAACTGTGACAAATCCTGGTCCATGAAGTAGCCACTTTTCGTATTGTAACAACCCCTTTTCTGTGGATTGGGATGATAGTAGGCGTCTGAAGCGAATCTGCTTTCCGGGATAGGGCCCCAACCGTCGCGAGAACGAGAAATCATGGTCCAAAGGTCTTCAGGAGTTGACACACCGCCTGATAGACGGCATGACATGCCCACGATGGCGATTTTCCGCGATGCAGTCATGATTGCCCTTTTTTGGAGGAGAACTGGGTATCAAAACGAAGGTGTTCAATGAAGCGAAGGGCTGTACAGCGCGAACCACACAGCTGGCGGTAGATGGCGGCAGTCGGGCAATCGCCCCATGTTGCGAGAGCAATCATCTTTTAAAGAGCTGTGTGCTACTGAGGCCCACATATGACAACCTCTTCTATTCTAGATGGTCTCGATGTGATTTTTTTTATCCGATCTCTTGTTAACGAGCAACCGTCCATTCCTGGGGTGCAAAACGTCTGATCCCTAGAGATCAGACCAGACTGCATTGTCTGCAGCGAGATTTTCGTTCTCTGCCTGTGCGCTAATCCTTTCTTTTCTTATCCTAGGCGTTTCACATGTGATCAGGAGTTGATTCCTAAAGTATGCATGGCTACCGAGGCTCCTCTGAGCCGGGCTTGGGATGTAAAAGTCCAGACATATTTTTTCGCCGCCTTGTCAGTGTAAGACACGGTGAGACGACAACGTCGACTTGCATGTCATGTCAGATTATGAACCTGGTCATGGTGCCATGTTGTTGTTCCATACTTTGTGCATTGTCTTAGACTGAGCACATTGTAGATTTCCCACCAGACTGGAGAAAACCAAACTGAACCCAGCGCTGCCCAGATCAGCTGACCCCACTGCTCGCGCGGCGTTTAATGTATAAATATGCCTTTGGAATTCGTTTTAGTATACGCATACTACTTGGTTTTGGGTAGGGTACATGACCTGTAGAAGCAATTCAATTACATTTGTTCTATAGTGCTACATACTGACAAAGATTACTTCAACATTATAATGCGCCAGGATGCAAAGGAAGTGCAATGCAGACAATACACCGCTTCAATTCTTGTGAAGGAGGTGCAAGCCCCTCCCCCTGGTGGCAGAGCACTCGTGACTACACCTGCAGCGGCGTTCGAGTGCTAATGCATGATTAGCAAGGATTCCATGTTTCTACGTACCTAATTCTCTGTGCAAAATAAGGGACACTGAAATTCACCTCCAAATCTCTTAGATATATTGATACTACGTTATCGGGTGAAAGTCTTGATTGGGCTACTAATCCCTGTCACGTTCCCCTTTAAAGTAATTCAAATCAGCGATGTTGCGGCATTCTGTGATTGCTGTGCAAGTAGTGTGCTTGAGTTAGTATATACGCTAACTACCTTGTTGCTTTCTCATCACGTCGCGCTCGTAATCCCTAATGCGTTTGCACAGTCAAGGTGCGCAGTTCCTTTGGGAAGCTTATGTGTTCGCCAGTGGAAAGTTTTTCAATGTTTTTTTCTCTGGTAAACAATCTTTCGCCCGAATTAAAGGGGCCAATAAGGGGGTGAGGGGGGGAAGGGAACCGGGCAAATCAGTCATTGACAGCTTGATCGCCGATCACGACCCTTAATATTGACAGCCCGGGTGTCTTATTCGTGCGGTTGTACTTCCGGGTCCTGCTATTCGGGCACAGACGCCCCACTACGGACGGGGGGTTCCAGCAAATCTCAAGTCCAGCCAAGCTCATCTCAAGTCCAGAGTGGAGCAAAACCTACCTAATTAGGAAAGCGGTAAAAAGCTATACAGTATAAAAAAATAAAAGCTTTAGGGGCTTTATAAAAGCCTTTAAGGGCCTTTAAGGGCCTTAGTAATTTTTAGTAGGCATATACTTAGTATATGCTAAGCATATGCCTAGCATAAGCCTACTAAAAATTAAATTTTAAGGGCTTTATAAAAGCCTTTAAGGGCCTTTAAGGGACTTTAATAATTCTTTAGTAGGTATATGCTAAGCATATGCTAAGCATATGCTAAGCATATGCTTAGCATATGCCCACTAAGCTATAGGGGCTTTAGGGGCCTTAGTAATTTTTAGGGACCTAACACAGTGTAACTTATTTTTTCTCACACTGTATTCTGCCGCCCTCTTGCTCCACTCTGGACTTGAGATGAGCTTAGCTGGACTTGAGATTTGCTGTGTGCCCTACGGACGGCTGGATCTACAATGCGGCTATGCGCGGCAGGTCCCTAGGACAACCCCATCCGATTTACAACCCAACATTGAAGCTACATACATTGTTGTATGCACATATCAATGCAAGCGCGCGTGGATGGATGTAACCGTGGCGATTCATCCCAAAGCCAATGGACGATATCGCCTAGCAGCGAAGAAGACGGTGATCTACGAACAAGCGAGTTGGCGGAGAAGGGTGGTTGACGTCTTTATTGATTCGTGTTTTACATAGCCAACGACTTCTTAGGGTTGGTAAAGAGGTTATACTTTGTTCATGCATCGAATTCCTACCGCCACTTCTACTTGCACTGTGGGCAATGCAGCAGTGGAGGTCGGATTATCGTTCGAAGGGTGCATGCACGAGGAAAACCCGGGTCACTTCTTACCTCGATGGCAGACCTCGTATTTCCCGCTCCAGCCTGGTTTCCTTTTTATCTCTTGCGCCGCTGGGATACCAAGTTTGGCTAGCTCATGATGCAGGTGCGGAAAATTCCCCTGACAGCCGCACGGTCCGTTTTCCCGCATCGACCGGTTACCTAGCCCTGGTCGGTCCATGACGCAGTGACCATTAGATCCTCCAGAGATTGCCATGACCAGCAGATCTAAGTGGAAAGGGAAGATCAGAGCCCATGTCCGAGATGTGAGGCTATCGCCAGAGGCAAGACGACGAGAGGAGCAGATGCGAGATGAGCATGTGAGACATGAGAAGCTGCTGATGCCGCAACAATAAATCACGGCCAGCAACCCTCGTGAGCGTCCGGAGTCCTAAACGTTGGTGTCACTGTGCTCCAAAGAGATACGAATAATTCCCTTCAGAGAGACCGTTCTTTCCTGTCATTCACAGCCACGCTGTGCATATATCATGACGATTCTCTGCCTCCATGGCGCCTACGGGAGCGCATTGGTAAATTCGACACCGACTCTTTTCCTTGCTCGATGCTAACCAAACCACCAGCATTTCGAAACACAATTGCGCCCGTTCATAGACGCGGTGCAGAAAACAAACCCAGAACAGTTTAAATGGATCAACGGTGGTCATGCTGCGACACCGCCTGATGGATTTGATGAATACTTCGGTCCCGGGCCACTTTACAGATTCATTGACTTCGATGGTGTCAGTGAACTCGATGATATTCTTTCCAAGCTCCGTGACATTCCCGAAGGCGTTACTGCTGAAGATGCTATGCGAAGACTCATGGGCGACAAACAAACATTCAACGCTTCTGCGGTACGAAAAACGTTGAATAGACTAATGGAGATTCTGGATTCGGATCACAGCATTACTGTATGACCTAACAACATGTTTGAATATCCCGAAGTCCCTTGTCCTTACGAGTCCATATAGGGAATACTCGGATACTCCGAAGGAGCCACCGTGGCTGCCAGCTTGATCTTGGAAGAGAAGCGCCGGTTTGAGGAAGAGGGACGGCCCCGGCGCATCAAGGTGAGATGGGATACGAACCCCACTTGACCAACATCCATTAATGTCTCGAAGAACGCAGTCTTTTTCGCCGGCTGGCCTCCCGTACGCCTTATAGACGATGCTGTCGAGTGTCTCCTTGCCGATGAGTGCGACAACCTCATAGACATCCCCACCTGCCATGTGGTCGGCTGTAACGATCCTTACATCGACGGAGCGATGGCTTTGTTCGGCATGTGTGACGAAGATTCTGCTACCTTGTTTGACCATGGAAAAGGTCACACAGTGCCTCGTGATCCAAGGACCATACAGGAGCTGGTGTCTGTCGTCAATGGAGTGTGGACACCACAAGGGATTATGGTGTGACACGAGCCTTTGAAATATGAATAGAAACACATACCGCACGCCTCGCAGCGGCTCTAATAAATTAATGTAGTGATTATGTTGGTTCGAAATTGTTCGCCAGTCGCTTTTGCTATGCTCCATCGTTTGTGACATCTCTTGATAGGCCGAGTTCACGCCTGTCACATGTAAGTCAGCTAACGATCGAAGATCTTGCCTATACATGTGAATGAAAAACGTTATACTCGCATGTCAAACTACTAGCTCACAAATTTCTATTCCTTCCGAAAAACTGTTATTACCCCATCACCGCGTCATAGTGCATGCTGTGATTTGTCATCCGCTCATCATTCCCTCTCCTCTATGTCGGTATTCTTCCCTGCCCGATTTATAGTGAGATATGTAAATGACAACTTTCCGCTTTCTCAATTTTCTGTAAGCTTGTGGCCGGCAAATGCTTTACGATGTGCTAGCTCTGAAACGATGGTGCAATGCCGGTTATGAGCAGAAGAACAAAACACATGTGAGATGAAGGACTGACTCGTATGTGGCTCCGAGGTAGTGCCATGTCATACCACGAATAACCAAAATTCTGGGAGGTTATGTCACTAGTTTACTTGATTGGCCCTCTACTGACCGTGTTTCATTGCCTTTCTTCTAACTACGCAGGCACGATTCATTTTCTTTTTCATCATTCCGCAATATTATAGTGTTATTAAATTTTAAGATTCTTCAAATGGTTATGAAATCGGTTTCTTCGGCTATGGGCAGCCTGAACGCCACTGTGCAGTGAAACGGACGATCGAAATAACTGATTAGGCATAGCAGAGAATCGGCTGATGGCGAAAAACATCGCGAGCGAAAGTGGGTAAACTAGGGAAGCAAAGCTTCCTACTTCGGATCTTTATGTGTTATAGAAACTCATATCATTATAAATGTGTTTCATTAACTAAAATAAATTGTACTTCAGGGACTCATCAATGGCATTTTTGCCTGCCTGCCTGATGCCGATAAACGCGGACAGCCAGATAGTCTAGTACAATAAATTTCACCGTCACAAGAGGCTCTATTATTAGCAGGCCGACACGAAGAAGGGATATCTCAATTGAGATGCCATATGCCACTCCTCTATTGCGAGAGCTGAGCCTCGCGCCTCCACGTTGGTTCTAGGACCACCTCGGACTTTGAGGCCTTTTCTGCAGCAGCTGGGTGTCCAAAAATGGATGGAGGTCATTGCAAATGCTAGTTGGAAAGAATGACTGTTGAACCTTGAATGCGGAGTGTGGCACTATGGTAGCAGAATGTCCACCTGTGTTCTTTTAGACAGTGGCTTCACTTCTGAAAACCGACTTCTCACATCCATCCTTTGTACGACAGCTTTATCTCAGAATCATCCTTTGTCTTCGTGTCAATTCATTAGTCTCTTGACATCTTTGGGCTTCTTCCTGATAAACAAACCCGGCAAGGATACTTCTGCAAATTTGAGCTTAGCGCAAGTGCATGACTGATAATATTACTGCTTGTGAGGTAAACATTTTTGTCCAATCTGCCGGCAGTATTTTCTTCTTGGACTATTTGTTGCTTCTCAACTAAATTGCTACCTATAAGGGCGAAAGTACGTTCTATGGAGCGATCGGAAACTCTTGCGCATTAACCGGGCCCGTCCCAAAGCTCAAGCAGTGGCGCTAGGTAAGCCGAAACATTGTTATGCTTGCAGAAATGAAAATCTGGAACGCCATTTCAAGTGAGTCTGCTGATGGAAAAGTAAGGCCTGACATGAAATTGTATGCTGGGGATGTGGAAGATAAGGATTGAGATTGGGATTATAACATTTGACTTACAGCTCTAAGCAACAATACCCAACCTTTGTAGGTGTGACATCATGTGGCATAATGAGACTTGCCTCACATGTGAAACATTTGGTGGTGAGGGCCACATGGGCGGATGGGACGAACCCCTGATTGTCTGTCACAATGCCCCGTGCTACAGTTGGTCGTCAGCAAGGCCGAAACCTCTTACAGCGAAATGTTCGCTATCACATGAATTAACTTTCTTCCGTCCGAGAGCTGCCGTTGCATTTGATCAATTGACGCGGTGAGAAGCCACTAAGCGTGGGCGGCAGTTCAAAAACGTGGCGTCGATCTTCGGGGTGCCTGGCTTTGCTTTTCGCAAGGCTCACAGGCGTTCTCCGGGGGATCTTCATCAGACATATGAAAGACTGGTGTCCATTGGATTTAAAGCTGCAACCACGTGTCTTTTTACCACTTCCGTCATTTGAGGTAAGGTGGTCTGATGGACGACTTGCGAACAAGTATGCGTACCCCTTTTACACTCGAATTTTTGACGGACGACGAAAGACGGAATTCTGCCGTAACGGCCTCTTGGTTTCCTCCTCTCCCACCTCGAGGCTCATGAAAATTTATACGAGATGTCAATGGAGGCTTTTCTTTTGCTGGTTTCTGACTTCTCGATTCCAGATAGCCGATCTTAAACTTTCTGGTGCATAGGGTAGCGCTATAAAGTTACCATGTGCGGACGATGAAACATTGGCATGGATATTTTGCGGGCTCCAGGTCTACATCAAGTTGCGAAGCACAGGTGATCGCAACGCGGCCTGTGACCCTCTATTACAATATGTACCTCATACCAGTATTCCCTGACACTGGCCTCGGCAAAGTTTGAACCGAGCACATATGCTCCGATGGGCATTCACGGCAACGATGTCATCGATCCGGTGGAATCGCACATCTGAGAGTGTTGAAGTGCGACGATCGACGATGCAGCTCTGTTTAGACAGGCCTAATTGCATTTCGTGGGATTTTTGTTAAATCATTCAGTATATAAGATGGAGTCGCACCAGTGTCTGAACGGTTCAATATTCTTCATCAACCCATCAAGCACTCGCTCCTGCATTTGAACAATCGTCAATCACCTACACCTCTGTCATTCATTTGACCATTTCTATTCCATCACCCAATCAACATCTAATAATGAAGTTCTCCGCCGTTCTGATATGCCTTGCCTCCCAGGCCTTGGCTCGCCGCACCATGTTACTTGCCGAGCGGGATTTCAGCACAATTTCCAGCGTCTTGCAAAACGTCCAGTCCGACATTAAGAGCCTTGATTCTGCCGTCAAAGCCGGAGGCACTGATCCCGAACCATTGCTCAAGGCTTCCAACGCCCTAATCAAGACCCTCAAGGACTCCAAGACCAAGGTCGACGGCAGCAGCAACCTTGCCCTCACCGACGCGGTGAAACTGACCCAACCCGTGCAAGACATGACGAACCTCAGCCAAGACCTAGTCGACAACCTCAAGACTGCGAGGAGCAGCATCGAGAAGCTAGGATACTGTGGTGCCGTCCGCACTCAGACGTCCAAAATCAACGACGAGTCCCAGGCGTTGATCAAGTCCGTTGTCGGCAAGGTTCCCCAAGAGGCCCAGGACATCGCCACGCAGCTGTCCGCCGGTCTGGTCAAGGTTCTGAGCCAGGTGCAAGACGATTTCTCCGAGAAGAACTGCAAGGACAGCGCAGGCGCCGCAAAGCCAGCGGGCGGCGACCAGCCCGCCGCCGTGGCTGCCTCTCAACCCAAAGCCACATCCGCCCCAACTGCCGCAACTGCCGTGGCCTCGGCCCCCGGAGACAGCTACGGCAGCGGCAATGCCGCCCCCACCACTGCTGCCCCAGAAACCTCCCATGCTGGCAGCCCCGCTCCTACGGGCACAGGCGCCATGACCATGGGCCCTTCCAGCACCACCGCCCCTGTTACGGCAGGAGCCGCCGTCTTCGCTCCTGCCGGGGCCGTGGCCTTTGCTATTGCCGCTCTCGCCATGTAAATTCCAGTCGAGGCCTGACCAGACCATATGTACATAACATGGTGTGATGTATGTACATACACACGTGCGTGCACAGGCGTGCGTGCACGGGCCTTCGCCGTGTCATTCTTGTCGGAAGTCGGGGCGGACTCCACCTAATGCGCGCATCCTTACTTTGTATTTGTATTCAACAAGCTTGCTCATGTTTCGCCAGGACAGGAGGTCAATGAATTAATTAGTTAATATCGCAAAAGCCAATAAGATACTTGCAACCCATGACATTCTTCCTTTCTGCTCGTCTTCTCATTTGACTACACCACACAGGGTCGCGATCATCCAGCATCTGTCTCCTTATGCCGAGCTGGCTTCGCACTAACAAGCCATCTAGAACAATGGTGTCGGCTTCTTTCTCGACTTGCAACACAAAATGGAGTAGGCACTCTAGTTTGCTAGGATCGAGCCCCACACTGTCTGGCGTAACAATTGCATTTTCATTAGCGTTTCCGCTCACGACACATGTTTCTTTCGGAGATGAACTTAACAGCTCATTAGGACAAAGACACACAGCACTATGTAAATGCTACTATCTTAGATAAATTTACCCGCCACGTAGTCCTAGTGGAAGAGCGCGGCGTGCCGAGTTTCGCCTCACTGATTAGTATTTGCAGACGGAGAAACTCAAGCGTAAAAGACGCCAATACATCTGTTGCAAATATGCGACAAGGGCTCAGGTATGAAGCTTGAAGATGATTCAATTCCATCTGTACTTAAAAATGGCTATCTATAGACTCTCGATGTACGCACGAGCCTAGATATTGCTTCCTGTGTGGCAGAATCCTTCTTTAGAGAGGACCACGGCCGAGAAATACTTAGACATACGAAAGCTATCCAGGCCTTCCGAGTTGTTAACACGTTTGATTTTCAAGCAGCGAATGAGATACAAGGCGGGTATGTTGATATATGTTTTTTGTTCAAGCTTCATTACATTGAAAACGCGGGTTGGAAAAGAAATGGTTTCTAGAATCGTGACAACTACTTGGTTGGCCATTTGGGATGCTATCTAGTTGAACTAGCCATGTTGAAGCTGCTTTTCACCCTTTCCGCCTTTCTTTGAAGAACCATTAACGCAATTCGTCTTCGAAAAGGCCTGTTTCGCGCTGTTGATAGCGTCCATGATGGGCTGTGCCGCAATTTTCCCAATGCCCTGCGCAAACTGGGGAATCTTCGCGACGGTAGCATCGACCAAGTTCTTGCTGCTATTGTCGATTTCGTCGATCTGTGTCTCAACAGCATCGCAAAGCCCCTGACTTTCTATCTGCTGCTTTTTCGCACTCATGTCGTCTACCAATGTCTGGGCATGCGTCTTCAAGGTGCCTATGGGCCCAAGGAGCATCATGGCATCAATCAAGTTCATTGCCGCGCCTCCTTGAACGGCTTTGCTACTGTCTTTGAGTTTCCCAATGAGTTTATTGGATGCATCTAGGGTTTGAGTGGGATCCGTTGTCCATTCCTGGACAGCGCTGTCGAGGTCGTCGATGGCTGCTTGAACCCCGTTCAGAACATTGATGGTGTCTTGGCTATCTCGCGGAACAACAAGAGAATATGCTCCAGAAACAGCAGAGAGGACAAGAAGCGGGGTGTTGAACTTCATTTGGAGGTAGTGAAGGGCAGGTTGGGCCTGCCTGTAGATAATGAGCTTGAGTAAGGCAGTGTATGTGCTTGTCGTTCGGGGTTTTTAGTGTTGAATGTGATATATAGATGTTTTTGAAACCCGGGACTCTGAATCTCTTTATATAATCGCTACTAGACCAATTCTCCTCATCATATATCCGAATTATGAGACCAGAGGCTATAAAAGCTCAACAGCCTTAACGCTCGCTGTCCCGTAAGAGCATAGAGGAACGCATGACAAGACAAAATTACCTAGTTTGCCACTTCCGACAAACTTCTTGGCTCAGCTAAGTCTCGCTACTATTTTCCTCTGACCCTGTTTGCCTATGGTCTATACACATGTGTTATCAAATGCCAAAACACGACCCATGTGATGGAGACGAGAATATGCCTGGGGCCGTGGGATTGACACAAAGTTCACACTGAGCCCCAGAGCAATCTATTGTGGGCCCTAGAACTACGTATGGCGAGCTTGGCACGATTATTGTCCCAAGACCGATTGTGCCGGTCCATGTGGCAGCGACGTTGATGGCCGCTGCCGCAAACCAGTCGCAACTAAGGTCCGTTCACCTAGACACATTGCACGTGCTATAAACTGTTTTTTTGCCATGTGGAACCAATCTCATGTCTATCAAGCCTCAGAATGTGGATTCGACAACTCTATTGGTTGTAGAACGAGCGGCCTTCGCTCAAAGTCTCAAACTAGTTCTTCCGGTTTTCGTCGGCCCTATACATCAACGTTGGTCACGAAAAGCCAGTCTAGGGCCCCAAGTCTAATCAAAATCTCACAATTATCGTTGTTACTGTGGTTCGCGCTACTTTTCTTTTTAACTTGTGCTTCGCTCCCAACCAGCCAGGGGATAAACCGAATTGCATATCTCCGGGCTACTTAAACCTCAATAATCAGGCAAGTCGGCCATCGAGCAAGACTTCTGCAGTGGAATAGATCACACTATGGAAAACCCGATTGGAGTGAGAATGGTGCCCTTGCAGCGCAGTTGTGCCATAAACACTCGCACAAATTAAGTCACCTAAAAATCAAATTCGCTAGATTTTATACTATGTTCACAAATCGAGTACGTAAGCGCAATCAGGCCGTCATGAGGCAAGGAGAAAGACATTCAATTGACGAGAAGAACCGCTGGGACTCTAGGCAGCAGGAAGTTATTACTCACTACCATTCCTGGACCCCGCACGTTTACAAAAGACTGGCGAAAGCGTTTAAAGTAACACTACTTTATATCTTGAAAGGAATAACGAGACAAAGACCAGCAAAGCAAAACATTGTGCGTCGAGGCTGGCTGGCTAGAGAAGTGCCAAACTTCCCGCTTCACATGTTTAAATAAGCTGTTCTGTAGATACGCCCGAAGTGGCGAAGGTACTGATGAAAAACTAAAACATTCCTCAGTCGACTGGTTCAAAAGGATTTAATGTATTGTAATGCATTGGAATGCAAACAGCATATTTCTTTAAGACTTCTCATGTTTAACAGCGGCCCTAGTACATTTCAAGCAAGCAGCAGCAGCAGAAGATATATTTAGAGTAAAGGAGTCCGATCCTTTTACCGCTCTCTGATGCCAGTAAGCTTTCTCAGGCGGAAGGATAAGTATCGTCCAACACATCACGACAATTGTCTTTTCGCAAACCTTCGTATGCAAAATCAGTATATGTTGACTAAGAACACTAGTAAACATTATCCATAGACATTCCATCACGTACAGCAAAGAAACTATGTCCAGTCACTCTGCAGAATTACACGAGTCCTAGCGCGTACAGCTTAAGTCCTCTCCAAACGTTCTATGCCAATGTGTCACACGTGCAAGGTCGCACACGGCCAACTTAAGGCATCACCTCATGAGGGGTATTTCATGACCTAAGACATCCTTGCCCACGGTCCCTGTGTATGAGATTTTCGCGGCTTTAGCAGCTTAGAAGGGAACCTAGACTTCTCGATCCCTCAAGAGCCCCTAAGTGAGCCAAAGTCGATTATCATCTGAATAGAATATTTGCATTCCAAGCCCCTTATAATTTGGCCCTTGTCACACAATGCGCAAGATTGCTTCGGTCTTGTTATATGCGTTGGAAATTACGAGATAAAAACTCGCGTCTTCTTTAAAAAGCTGCTTTACGAACGACCATCGTACGCCATGGGATGCCACTTATTGCAGCCAGTATAAATTAAGATCCTTAAACATAGCCAGGCATGTCTCGGCGAGCTTCTCGCGTAGTTCTTAGAAGCGATCTACACCCGAGTTGTAATAACTCATACCTAGTGTCGCGCAACCAAAACCTATGCTCGGGCTGCTACCCCTTCTGAGAGCCATGTAGAGCATGTGTGCAGTTTGCTGAATAGGATGGTCGTTGAGAAATAGACCACTCGGATGCAGTAATCAATACACGCTAAATCCGAATCATGTACATGTCTATCCTTGGAAGTCGTGACAAGAAAAGAAAAACAATCTCAGTGGATTCTCTTTGGAGCATCTCCTAAACTATGACTATGGACAATCTTTTTAAATTCTTATGTGCCGCTCGTAACTTCAAATCGCATATCCTGTAAACGACAGATATAACTCGCACGTGTAACTCAATAATTCACCAAGTAATGAAAACCACAATCAAACGCCATCCGAAAAGGACAAGCCGCCAGCTTCTTGATCAACAGACATTGAGTGCTGCAAGCCACAAACTTCGAATAAACGCACAGGGGTCAGGTCCTTTGGCGTACCAACGATACCTTTCGTTTTCAGGAGCGTCAAAGTCTCCTTGATCGCACGGTAGGCTGGAGCAAGGCAGGCAAAAGAAAAAATCATAATTCTGAAACCCATTCGTCGAGCTTCGTCCACTGTGATAGTCGGGCTTGCACCATTCTCGACACTATTTAGCAGCAAAGGCCACGGTGCCAGATCTTTGACGGCCTGTGCGGCTTGCTCCTTTGACTTGAAACCTTCAAGAAGGCCGACATCAGCGCCGAGATCCCGAGCTGTGCGGAGACGCTCAATGCATTCGTCATAGCCCAACGATTGCAAAGCATCAGTTCGAGCAATCAGAACAAAGTCAGAGCGCATGCGTACACGTGCCGCATGGGCCGCACGAATACGCGAATAGTACTCTTCTCGGGGTACAACTTTCTTCCCAGAGAGATGGCCGCATCGTTTTGTGAGCACTTGGTCCTCGAGATGGGCGCCAGCAACCCCAGCACGGATGTACTGCTCGACGGTACGGGCGGCCATGATGGGGCCTGACTCAACGCATTAGCGATAGAACAAGATGAATCTTCTTTTCGTCATCACGAGCTTTGACAGGTTACCCACCTCCGTAGCCAGTGTCCATATCTGCAATCAATGGAGGCCCGAATGGGTCCAGATTCGCAATCATATCAGCATTTTCGCGCATCTCGTGAAGTTGAGCGATAGCTAGGTCGGGCTGTCCCAGACGAGACGCTGTGGTTCCGGCACCAGTCTGTTGTGGTTATTTGCCTCAGCAATCTTGTTCGCTAACACTACGGAGCTCGTGGCCGCGTTGTGAACTCACCATGTACATGGCGTCGAATCCGAGCTCTATAGCTGTGCGTGCTGACAAGCCATCATAAACACCAGGACAAACAATGAGCTCATTCGTTTCCAGAAGCATTTTTCGCAGCTTTGTAGCACCTGAAACGGGCTCGTGCACCTCGGCAGAGATGTACTTGAGAGACGAGTAATTCGAGACGGCACCATTGGCCTCCACCGCATGATCATGGTGTCCAGATACATCACCCATATCGCGGTCAAGGAGGCCGTCTAGGGTCACTGCCTTTTCAAGAACGCTGGGAAGCATGTTGAGAGTTGAATAGAAGAATACAGATGAAAAAGGATTGGTGTTGACTGTCGATGCGTAGAGAAGTAGATGATGCCTCTAAGTGAGCAGCATCCCTATTCAGCGGACGAACCCGGAGCTTTTATAGACTCCAGACGTAGTACCACTTTCAGCTATGTCAAGTTTCCAAATGTGCTCACGGAGAAATCCAGTCATCCTTCATCCTGCTCACGGAATAAACAGGAATCTCCGTTCAGGCCGTGTGCCTAAGATTACTTTCATCATTTACTTTGGCCGACTGGACGCACGCACGCACTTTAGCACAAGGATATCGGCGGCCTCTCCTTCCTCTCCTTCTTCTCCTTGGCCTACTCAGTAAGCAGTGGTGGAGTTCAGATGTAACGCCGCTAGCAAACAAGCGTAAAAGATAGAGTTGCCACGTGCGGCGTCCTAAATCACGTTGATCTCTTGTCATGCTTTCTAGCCAATAGACCTCATGGCCTGTTTGCTCCGAATATTCCGGGGCTTGCCAAGGATGTAAAACCACCGATCAAGCTTGGCACTTTTGTCCGCAACCCACCAAGAAAAAAAGCATCATCTAAAGCTTCATCCGGTGGGATCACATCAGTAGATCTCGGAAGAACTTGTACGTGATACTGTGTGATCCTGGCTGGTAAGACCTGCGGAAGGAAGCTCTTTCCTTCCAATTACTCGTTCGCCGTGCCCTTCCTCATCTGTAGGTACCTAGGTAGATAACTAAGTAAGTACCTAAGTAAGTAGATAAAGTAGTCGAGAGACCACGGCGCGGATATAAAATCATCATTTTTATCTCCACGCTATCTTCATGAGCAACATTGCCAAGACGCATCGCCAAGCGCCACGATCGCTCCGGGCTAAGCACGGCACGTTACATTGAACCGTATTGTGCAGGTCTAGTGTGTACAAAACCTCAGTTTCGGCCACCTATGGCTTCGTACCAAAATTTCTCGAACCAGACGTATTGACAGGTTGTGATGCTGGACCGGCCGGATGATCGTATCAAGACGATGGGGTCCGGCCGACTGACCGTGTCAGGACAATGGAGTCAGAGAGTCTGGGGACGGACCTATGCGGCAAGGTCGACAACCCTGCAAACCGGCCTCGGTGCGACCAATCACCTTGCAGAGGAGAGACATCGTCAATAACCGTCGGCCCGCAACTGGTAGATTTGCTGTATGATTTGTGAAGTCTGTTATTGCGAATGGGATGTATCAAGACGCAATGCGACATAAGGGTCGCATCGACAAATGCTTCTTTTCGGGGCAAAAGGGTCATCGCTATTATCACCCGGCTCTAAATGCTGACATTTTGGCATCGACAAAAAGACGGTTAGGAGAAATGCAAAAACAATGTCATGTCTCACATAAGCATCATCGCGTTTAGAGTCATATTGTTCATGTCTCACTAGTTATGAGTTGGGATATTCGTGTGTGTCCGGCGGTGGGAACCAGAAAAAAAAAGAAAGCAGGAAGGAAAAACTCTATTGTCAGTTCAACAGGCGACCCCATGCCAAGCAGCCGGACTTGCAGATGAAGTCGCGCCAAGACCGACTTGCCCCATCGCGGCTAGCTCCACAAGCGGATATGATGGCAGGCCACCCGCCTCGAGTATTGGTTGAACGCTCCCTCGTCAAATTGGCTCCGATTGCCTCCGAACTTCCGTGGAAGACAGAAAGAGGGGCGAAGAACAGAAAATAAGAAAACTACAAAAAAAAGGCACAACTGCCCTGTGGACCACCGGCGCTCATCGATGAACCTCAACCTCTTCGAAACCCGTAAACCGTTCTCTCGCTAAGATGAAGAACATACCAAACACAGACAGCATCGTGCCGTCCGATTCGGAGACCGAACAGCCTAGCAAGCGTGCCAGTGTCTGGGACAGATTCTCTGAATATGTTGACCTTGAGCACGCTTACATTCCCTTGCTCGCCTGCTGCTTTGTATCAGGCCTGACAGATGGCACTATCTACAATGGTATGTATCCTTATATTTACCCCCACGAGAGCAAATAGGTCTAATTGTACTTGCTTCACAGCATACGGCACATTCGTTTCCATGCAAACTGGTATGCACGTGCAAAGAACATCCATCTCACATATGATTTGACAAGCCGAAAAACGACTGACACCTGATTCTAGGCAACACCATATTCGTCGCCCTTGGAACTTCTGGTTACAACAACAAACCTTACGGATGGGCTCGCTCACTTTGCTCCATCGCCCTCTTTGTCCTCGGCTCATTTGTCTTCTCCCGCGTCTCTCTGTGGTTGGATGGTCGGCGCCGCGGCATACTCATGCTCTCATTCTTTCTTCAGTCTCTCATGGTTATTTTAGCCGCTGCCATCATCCAGGGGGGAGTGATTGACGGCTCATATCCATCGAGAAGACCCATTTCAGTGGTTGATTTCAAGGAGCTGATCATCATTGCTTTGCTAAGCTTCCAAGCGGCTGGGCAAATAGCGGCCAGCCGGACCTTGAAGGTCGGTGAAGTGCCTACTGTCGTGGTCACGAGCATGCTCTGTGACCTCATGTCTGATCCTGCGCTTTTTTACCTTGGCAAAAACGACAAGCGTAACCGACGTTTCATCGCCTTTGTTCTGACCCTCCTTGGCGCCATCTGTGGTGGCTGGATCTCCAAGTCAGCAGGTTCTGTCGACCCCTCTCTTTGGATGGTGGCGGGCCTGAAACTTTCTATTGCATGCTGCTGGTATTTCTGGAAGTCGGAACCCGAGTCTGTGGTTTGAGAGATAGGAACCACGGCGAGCTTCAACGCCAGACGATGCTTGTATTGTATTCTTTGTGCGTTTTTGCGATGGGTCTACGGCTCTCATGGCCGTTAATTTTCTTTCTTTCTTTCTTTCTTATTTTTGTTTGAAAAACTTGGTTCCGTTGATCGGAGCCATCGTTTCATCTATGGCAACAGCGGGAAGTCAACATAGCTTTCAGGTGGTTACCCACATTTTAGGATACCAGGTTCATGATAGAGTGTATTAGATGTGTCCAGTCCTGTATGAGTCTTATACATACTTAAGTGGCTCACTTGACCGTATAGTCAAATAGAAATAAATTAAGCTTTAAGCATCTGAATCAAGGTTGGGCATTCGTGATATCAAGCATATCGGGTACGGAAGGGTCGAGTTCCGACCTGATTCGCCAAGTACTGTACTCCCCACCCTCCATCTGCACGTTAAGCTTAAAACGCAGCCGCACAACTCTAACGTTCACATGTTGCAATCCGCAGGTTCTCATTGGATTCTTTGTACCGTACCACACGATTCTCGGCACAAAACATGGGACGGGGCCGAGATTTGCATTGGTTGATCGAATAGGCCGGGATGGGAGAGATGACCGGGCGTACATATCATATCTCTGCTGCCACGTCGTAGTCTACAAATACTACGTGCCAAGCCGAAAGCTTTGTGCACGAGTCCCATGTTTGGCCAGTGCAGATGTGATTTGTGACATCGTGACAGACGTAGTATCCGCATGCTACATTGGGCTCAGCAATTCCAAGAATTTTGCTATGTGGGGTGGAAAGTTTCGACACAACTGACGTCCCCAGGAGATGCGCAGCGTTTTCTCTTGGTATATGTATTGTAGACGCGGGGCCTCTACCCCACGATTGGGCTGGAATTGGCAGCCTTGATCCGCATGATCGCTCCATCTTTGTTCATACTCCTATTCTTGCGTTGCGATACATGTACATACAGTGTCTGAGTGCCTGACATATACATCCATACACAGATATTGCAAGTTGCTTTTTGCACCCTATTTTCTATTCCATAATCATTGATTCGTGTCCGTGACACAGATAGCCAGCTACAGGGTAGCAATATCAGGAGCATCTCAATTGTGAAGAGATTGACCGCCATGCCAAGACGGCTCAGCGGGCGCGCGCGAGCAACTTGAGGTGAGGAGGCGACAAGTTCAATGTATTTATTTTATTATGTTATCTTTCAGGATTCCGACGGCAAACTCGGGAAGAACTTTTAAAAGATTCTGTAAGCATTCTTTTGCAAGCCCCACCGGACCGAACCGGCCTTTTCTCCGACCCGTCGCCTCCTGAATCAACCTTTTAAACCCCTCCGTAGTCGCAGCCCCAGCAATTCAATCGGATGAATACAAGTGCTTACCTCGTTTCCAAACATGTGCAGCTCCATTGTTCCCTGGCATCTCTCATCATCTGTATGCGACGGGAGCTGGTCAGTCAGACTTAGTGTATTAGCGGGGTGCCTGTTGAGGATTAAGGTGTTAAAGGGAGTCGCGACAAGAACGATTCTCCCACGAAACGCTCGTCCCTGCGTTGGCCTCCGTCGAAACTCATCCCCTTGATGCCGAGAAGGCTACACCTAGGTAGCCCCCGCTTTTCTTTCAAATATAATTAGTCTGACTTTATTTACATAACAATACTTCTCTAAAGCAGTATATTCTATATAGCGCTTTATAGCTTCAGGTAATATGAGGACTTATATCCTACGAATAATCTTATTGGATAACTAAGTGGGTCGGTACGTAAATGTAGCCTTCTTGGCATCAAGGGGATACCCGTAGACCTGCTTAGTTTCCCACTAAAACTAGGTAGGTAGGTTTACGGGATTCGGTTTGGTGAATGTGCGAGGGCTTTTGATGTTGCGCATTGCGCCTAATTGGCCAGGCCGCGAATCTAGACCCTGTTCTTTAAAAGGAAGTTGAGCGCCGAGCTGACAACTGACAAGACTGCACATGCCAATTGGACTGCGTCTGGCGCCAGCTTGCGCGCTAGGCGTTCTTTTGGCCAAGCTGCGAAATACCCACATAGGTTTTTTTCTTTCGATGTTCCTCTTTTTATCCCTTGGAGATAGCTAAGTACCTAGGTACTTCCTAGGTAGGTAGGTATCCAGGTAGGTATATAGCGCTCGATAACCTATTGGATTAGGAGGATTTCTACTGTAGTGTAGATTAGTGCATGCCCCGAGGTACATTTTATCGGATGCTTTAATTCGATGACAAAGTGGACCGATACGTTTATGGAGCCTTTCGCGAGCCAAGGGTTAGCGGCGTCGACAACGAAGTACAGGATTGATGCATCCAGTTAAGCCTTTGCACCAATGGCCCAGCGAAAAAGCCACCGAGCGTCTCTTTACGCACTGTATTACGAAGCCGTTACTCGCAGTACCAAACAAACCGACGGAGCATGGTCCTCTCTCTCAGCTCTCTCAATCATCGCGATCGAATCACTTTTGGCCGTAATATCGGGTCTCCCAAGGCACTCGCTGCGCGGGCCATCACGAGCGAAGCACAACGATAGCCTGGACCATCAATTCACCGGGAGCTTCAGGTAGGCAATGTTCTGATCAATGCGGAGCGAGCAACGACGTATGAGGGCGAGCTCTACCCTCTCAATTATCGCCGTCCGACCCGGTCGAATAATGCTTGACGACAATTGATAAGCAGCCGCCACCGGCGAAGCTCTTTTCAAGCCAACAGTTGGCCTAGCAAGATGCGGATTTCCATCAGGGAACAGTTGGCTGCGCTCGTTCTTTTTGCGGTACTGCTAGCCTTGACTATCGTGTCCGTACCAACGTGGATCTATGTCCAGAATTTTATCACCGAAATCGAGTCCGACGGCCTTTCCCTGACGGCATCCCTCAAAGCTTCCAGGATCGATTCCGCACTCAACTTGCTTGTAACCATCAGCCAGACGGTATCAACCCGCATCCTTCTTCAAAAAGCATATGTCGACTTCTACAATAACAATGCGACCGACCCCTTCACTGCGGCTCGGATTGATTTGGAGAGCGCCATGAGCGTGAACCTTCTCACGGGCTTGCTTCAAGCCCGACTGTACTCTAGGAATCAGACCGGCGCGAAACCCGGCGGCCTCCTCAACGTTACCGGCGAGGGTGTTGGATCGCAAGCACAAAACATTCTTTTACCTGATTTGACTCCTGATGGCTCAAAGGTGAACTTGAGCGACACAGAATACGGGTACCCGGCTTCACTATATCCAAACGTATCTTACGAAGACTTGGGTTATCCCAATCCTTATGTGCAATCCACACCAGCCGTTGGCGCAAATGCTTTTCCAGGAGTTAAAATAAGTGATCATGACGGGCTTCTTCTTGGACCATTAATGGTCAACGAATCTTTCGCCCTGATGTCATTGACAATTCCCGTTCGATCGCTTAATATTCAAAATTTCATTCTTGGCTACATGACGTTGATCGTCTCGGCTGGATCTCTGATTGACGTTCAGGCCTCTCGTGAAGGCCTGGGCTCAACAGGTATGGTTTTACTCATTGGTCCCCAGAGCCCTTCTAATCAATTCCCCTCGACATCAATCACTTCAAACACCACATATCGACCGGCCGAGGGTTCATTGAGCAACTCCGAGTTTCGCTTTGTATTACCACCAATTCCGCTTTCGGGACAGCCCGAACGACACTTCAACAGGGACTTTGGACAAGGAAATTACAGCCGCGGGTTCATACCATCACAATACTCAGGCGTTCCAGATGTATTCGATAGTTACAATTATCAACCAAATAATGCCAGAGCATTGTTGTCGACGACAAACGAGCAGGGGATGCCCGTGGCTATTGGAGTGGCTCGTCTCCAATCTAAGCTTGTTGACTGGGCGGTAGTCGTGGAGAAAGCTAGAAGCGAGGCGTACGTGCCAATTGCAACCTTGCGCAAGATCCTCCTGGCTTGTGCGTTTGGAACGGCAGGGCTTGCTCTGCTTCTCGCCTTTCCCTGTGCACACCTTAGCGTTCGACCCATAAGACGACTCAAAATGGCCACAGAATGTTCCATTAATCCCCCGGGATATGTGGAGCCCTATGACGACCATGATAAACTCCCTCCTAGCTCTGGCGGAACACTGTCCTCAGCCTCCATCAAAGGATTCTTTGCCAGTCTCCGTCGGCGTTTCAAGAAGAGGAGACGAGCGTTGAATCAAGCCGAGATTGATAACCATCGTCGCATATTTAAAATTCCCGGGCGAGTGGACGAGCGGAAGCACTTTGTTACGGATGAGCTGACTGAGCTTACGGGCGTGTACAATGAGATGACGGACGAGCTGGTGAAGCAATACACCTCGTTGGACCAAAAGGTGGCGGAGAGAACCAGTCAATTGGAATTAAGCAAAAAGGCCGCCGAAGCTGCCAATGAAAGCAAAACTCTTTTCATTGCAAACATATCTCACGAACTTAAGACTCCATTGAACGGCATCATGGGAATATGTGCCGTTTGCATGGAGGACGATGATATTTTCCGCATACGGCATTCTCTTAAAACTTTGTACAGATCAGGTATGGCAGGACTTGGTCCCAGTGGAATACTTAAATAGCTGGACTAACTTGAAATAGGAGAATTACTCCTGCACCTTCTCGAGGACCTTTTGAGTTTTTCGAAGAACCAAATTAGTCAACAAATTAGGTTAGAAGACAAGGAATTTCGACTGGGGGAGATCAGGTCACAGATCATCTCCATTTTTGACAAGCAAGCACGAGAGAGTGGCATTAAATTCGAGGCGACTTTTTCTGACCTTGATAATGATCAATCAGTCGATTATTCGGACTCCGACGGTGTGGCGAAGATGTTACCGGCTCTCGGCCCACCTGATATGGGCCGATTGCGCGATGTTTATCTTTGGGGAGATCAACATCGGATCTTGCAAGTCATCATCAACCTGGTCAGCAACAGCTTAAAATTTACACCTGCCGGAGGCAAAGTTCAGCTTACAGTACGATGTATCGGAGAAATCGAGCATAATAATGAAGAAGGCAAGTCGTCCAATAACAGTTCCTTGCGAGCTGGACGCTCCCGGCACAGAACAGGTCCAGGATCTCCACGATCTTCCACATCAAAGGCCACGACAACGATGTCAGCAAGTAGGAAGGGAACGGCGAATCACAAAACCTTCAAGGTCAACCCTCATGCGCATGTCAGAGACCGTTCACCAAGCCCACCTCGGTTAAATGCCAGACCATATCTTTTCGAGTTTCAAGTAAAGGATACTGGAAGAGGCATACCTAAGGAGATGCAGAAAAGGGTCTTTGAGCCATTTGTCCAAGTTGATTCTAGCCTGAGCAAGAAGTTTGGCGGCACAGGCCTTGGGTTGAGCATCTGCTCTCAGCTCGCGAAACTTATGGATGGATCGATTACCTGCACGAGTACTGAAGGTGTGGGCTCAACTTTCTCACTGCAAATACCTCTGAGGCACGTCAAAGATCGCGTACCGAGCACGGCTTCAAGCAGCACACATTCTAGAGCACCAAGCCCTGTTTCCATCAACGGAGGATCTCATCGCAATTCAGTAAACAGTGTTTTTGTTCATGAAACAGAGTCTGCCGAGGACATATCTACGATGCTAAAAGACAATCAGCCTCGGTTGGTGGGGCTTAGTACCCCTTTCTTTGCGCCAAACCCTACCCTTTCGCAAGCCAATGAAGACGGGAAAGTGGTCGCCTATCGAAAGATCAAAGCTGATAAAGCAGGCCGTGATGAGCTGCGTGTCCTCGTGGCCGATGATAACTCAACCAATGTTGAAGTTGTCAGTAGAATGCTTAAACTCGAAAAGGTATACAACGTTACCATCGCAAAGGATGGGCAGGAAGCATACGAGTTGGTGAAAGCGAATATGGAGGAGAACCGGCAGTTCGATCTTATTTTCATGGATGTTCAGATGCCGAACCTCGATGGGCTACAATCTACGCGGCTGATTCGCCAAATGGGCTATGTAGCGCCGATTGTTGCCTTGACCGCCTTCTCAGAGGAGAGCAATATCCAGGAATGCATGGAATCTGGGATGAATGAGTTTCTTAGCAAGCCCATTCGGCGGCCAGCACTGAAAAATGTGCTAACCAAGTTTGCTACAATACCAGATGAGGGATTACATGCGTAGCCCGCTTGACGTCTGTTGAAACAGGGAACTGGAATCTTCCTGCCTCTCAACCACTCTAATCAAGCCCATTTCCACCGTCGTCACTTCTGAAACTTGACTATTTATGGATGCCTTCAACTAAGCTAGGAATAACATCCCAATGCATATCAATGGCCCTTGACGCACCGGTTTCTCGAAGAGAGATGGCCATGATCCAAAGGCTCGCGTTGTTGGCTTAGGTGCTCTCGGGACAAGACAAGAGCAAAAACTGTGGACTTTAACTCGGCGGAGTAAGAAGACGTATAACCGAGTCTCAGAGAGATAGAAGCCATGTACGCATTATACAAGGAAGTATATTGAAAGAAGAGATGAGTAGCACCTGGTGCTATCCAAGTTATGGTGCGACTTTGAAATAATGGTTATCGGATTGCGTCTAGTCGGCCATGGATCTGGCCAGAAGGTAGAAATGGCCGGTCAGAGGTCTGGGCTTCAAGCATCTGATAGATCACATGATACGTTTGGTTATGGCTGTGCGATCGGCCGAGGATGACGAGTTCTTCAATTACGCCAGTAGGCAAGTAAATAGCCAGTGCGCATTGCTACTGTGCGTCACAACGCTATTCCCGGCACAACGGTAGCTGCGACCAGACTCCGAGATGAGGATGATGGTGAATCCGCCTCTCACTCGGAACTCAAATCGTCTGTGTTTTGACGAGACTTGAACCATAATCCACCGTCCAAAACAACTGCCTAACAGCTCAGCGTAGTGGCGTTGATCGAGCTCGCCGCCATGATCCGCCTCTTCCCAAGCGCGGGCGCTGCCGCAGGTGCGTCAAGATTATGCCTGGTACTTTGTGCCAGCAATTAAATGACATTCTCGTACCTGAGGCCCGAATCCTGATCCCGGTGACACAGTTTGTAGCCAACGCAAGCCAATTTTCCGACTTCATGTCCCATAAATACTTTGTTGTTCAGTTGGGCTTGGCTCGGTGCGCGGGGATATGCGTTTCTGGTAGTGCAGGCGCTTCTTTACAGCAAGTATGAAAACTTGTATTGACGGTTTTGGGGGTGGATGTCATGCGCGATCATCGTGGGCGGGCTGAGCAGAGACGTTCATCTTCAAAACGGTCTACTTACTACCTTGAAGGTTTGCGCCGAAGGGGAACTAGGGGCAGAGCGAAGAGGCAAAGTGAGGGGAGATTGTGTTTGAACCACCTTCCTAGTGCAAACGGTGTGATGATAAGGAGGGAGCAAGAGAGTGGCAACAAAACAGACAAAACCAGGCCAGAACCCTCCCTCACGCCAGCTGCGTCCGATGCTCGTCCGGGACCGACCGTGGAAGAGCCGGTCGCTATTTGCTGCTTGACAAGGAAATGCACCGTCACTAGCGAGGCGTACGCGGCGGGCACTCGCGAACAGCCAGACAGGAGAAGCACTGAGGCTGTGACGTCTAGTGTTTGTGGCAGAATGTTCCACGTCGGATACAGAGTTGACCACTTAACGACTTGTCCCTGTCTTGCGGGGGCCGATTAACTGGCCAGACTCCGCTGGTTGGGCGTCGCCGATCTGTCTGACTGGTTGCTTTTCTTCCAGGCACGTAAGTACTGTTTAGGTACTTTGCCCATATACCGGGAGGCTGGCTGAGGGGACTAAGTGTATATGGTACTGCGCGAGTACCGACGTGCCGCACTCTTGACACAAAAAAAGACTGCATGTGGAGGGAGCCTTCGGGAACCGTCCGAGGAGCCATGTGCCACACGTGGCGTTCTCCCAAAAACCAACTAGCAAGGTGGAGCGGCCGCGCGAATAGAATTATAGGAGTCCGGACCACCACCTTCCTTTTCAGCTGGGGGGCTGTGCATTTTCTGCGCCAACGGATATACATTGCACATAAGAGGTATGTAAGTATGTACATAAATAAAGTATGTAGGTATGTTTTAGTACCTACGTGATGTCCATAAAGCGCGGAAAATTTCCCATTTTTTAAGTCCTTCTCCTTCCGTCCGGTTCCGGTCGTATTTGCGACGAAGCAGGATTTCCATGTCGTCTGCCGCAAGTCGTCGCCCATGCCGCCGAGGAGCCAGGTAGACCTACTCAATCCTGCCGGCCGAGGAGATGGCGCAAGAGACGTCAGAGATCATGACTATATCAAGGCTCGACAAGGACTTACAAGATGGCTTCGAAGCTCGATTCTGGTCCGCGAAAAAGTATCGACGACGCGAATCAAAAGCAGAATCGGAACCGGAACCGAGGGCAAGCAAACTTCTTGCATGCGCCCAGCCTATACTCCTGTGGTTGATGGCTAGTGCAGGGACCGGAATTGCCGTGTAAGATTTTCATTCGCCGCCTCACATCCATCTGTCATGACATGTCTTAACTCTCTATCCGCTTGAGCATGGAATAAAGTGGAATGAAGAGAAAAGGGAAAAGAAAAAAAAAGAAACGCAGAAAATAAATGCAACAGCAAGGGCAGCAGTAGCACTGGTTGTAACTTGGCTGACGCATATACATAGTGGTATCGTTCTGGTCATCACATGGGCTGTCCAGCCCAAGGCAATGCAGTCGACGCTCTCGCACAACTTCATTTCCATCAACCCAGTCACCACGGACGCGCCAAGGCCAGAAACATTCATTCAAGACTACTCGCTGTCCGTGATGCCCGTCCCGGTTCATTCACACAACGACTACCGGCGACCAAGACCCCTCTACTCGGCCCTCGCAGCCGGGTGCATGGGCGTCGAGGCTGATGTGTGGCTCTCGCTCGACAAGACCAACCTGCTCGTGGGCCATGAAGCCTCGAGTTTGAGCGAAAAGCGAACCCTGCAATCCCTGTATCTCGACCCCATCAAGCAGATCCTCGACGAGCTGAACGCGGCCCACGCGTCTAATACGTCCAGCCCGGACAATGGTGTGCCTCGCGGCGTGTATCAATCCTCACCTGATACCTCCCTGGTGCTTCTCATCGACGTAAAAGGAAACGCAACCGACATCTGGCCTCTCGTGGACAAGCAACTCCAGCCCCTTCGGGAGCGCGGCTACCTCTCCAAGCTCGACCACACCGCCATCGCATCTTCTTCCACCTCGGAGTCCCAGCCTGTCTTCAAACGCGGACCCATCACAGTCGTCGGAACAGGCACCCTCGGCCTGTCCAACGTGACGGGCACAGGCTGCGACGTCCTCCTTCGCTACCACGATAGCTTCCTCGACGCACCGCTTGAATCCCTCACCGACGCATCCAACTTTGGCACCCTCCCATCCTGCCGCGCAGAGTCGCTCCTCGGCGTCCCCCTCGCCAAATACCACACTGCATCCGCCTCGTTTCTACACCATGTCGGATTCGTCCTCACGTCTGTCAGCGCCAGTCAGCGCGGGACCATTCACGCATCCCTCCACGCGGCGGCGGCCAAGAACCTGACCTCGCGGTACTGGGCCACGCCGACGTGGCCCGTCTCGCGGCGTGACCACATATGGCAGGTCATGGTGGAGGAAGGAGCCGGTCTTTTGAACGCCGATGATATCGAGAGCGCGACGAGGCTGGAGTGGAGCAGGGCGTACGGCGCCGAGCTTGTCTGGATGGGTGTGTCGTCTGCGTATATATTTGTGGCCTCACTGTTGACGGCTTACTTGTCCCATCAGTCTGGCAAAAATAGCATGCACCCATGTTGATGATGTCAAGGAGGCCAGAGCTTGCGGCCAGAAATTAGGACATGAGGGACGGTGTTTTTCTTTCTTTGTTTCTAAATTGACTTTTCCTTTCTGTTTCGTCTTTTTTCTGCCATTTTTTTCACGATTTATGATGAAGAATACCCAACTAAAGAGAGGAGAAAGGCTATCCTTCTAGATATGTTCTCTAGGTAGATTTAAGGTGTTATTTTCTGGGATGAAACTGACCTGTAGGGCTAGGTGATCATGTCTGGCAGCTTTGGGTCTCGCTCATGGCGGCCAAACAGATGTACAACATACATGATTTGGACCCTGCATCCGCTGCTGCTGGTTCCCGCAAAGTACTCGGGCCGTCATGCTGGGCAGCATCGGAGCTAGCCGAGACGTTATTACTCGGTTTGGTGTCACATTCGCTCGCAGTTGGTCATTTTGCCTCACAGTCGGGGGGGGGCATATGGTCCTGGTGCTACACAAGTCCAGGTCATGCCGAACATTCTGCTGTACAATTTGGGTGCAAACAGTTTCGGAATTGTTGCACTGAAAAAACGGTATAATCATATCACATTAACCAGTGCTGTTAGGTAGCCCTACATTGCAACAGGCGTGACTTACGACCCACCAGACTGTACCTGTCTCCTGATCAACCCGGGGCCTGGACTTCAGTGGTGACTAAGTCAGGATGCAGCGCAGCAAGGCATGACCTGCTCTTGATTCCGGTGCTCCTCCGTGCGTGATCTGTCAGGAGACAGTGACCAATTTGGGCATTCGTAGAGTCTGCAGGTGAGCCACCTTTTTCCGAAAGCCGCACGAGAACCCATCACCAAAGACGCACCAAGGATTTACAAAGGCATTGTTCGTATTGATAGTCTGGCTGTTTTTGTCACATCAATCTTACTACATGCAGGCACAACCCACTGGAAATAGCACCTGCCGAATCAGGACGCGATGCCTCTTAGCAATCTCAGCCCAGACAATCCCATCACCCGACGTCACGTTTGGCAGAGATGCCAAGGCCTTGGCTCAAAAGTGCCACCTATCATCAGCTACACCAGTGGTCGACTTTATCACTCACTACCCTTCCCGCAGCCACCTGTCCAGGCCCTGGATTCTGAGGAGATGGAGTTGGCTTTGGTATAAATAGGACCCCTGGCCTCTCCGGCCATGACTCCCATATAAGTCGTGACTTGGTAGTTTTCGTGGTCTCATCTTTGAGCAGAATCCCGACGGCTAAGAAGACAAGCAAAAGCCAAAAGGACAAACCGTAGAAAAAGAAAAGAAAAAAAGAAATGGCCGCCATTCTTCGACCCTCAACGGCTCTCGCAGCCCTAACAGTCCTCGTCCGTGTAGCCGTCGCCGATCCCCAGAGCTGTCCCGCAGACGTTCCGCTCTCCTGCCACAACGAAACCGTTGTGGAAAACACCTGCTGCTTCATTCCCTCTGGGCAGCTCCTCCAGACGCAATTCTGGGACAGCCAGCCCGCCACCGGTCCATCAGGTGCGAAATCGTACTTCGGAAGCAAAACACGCGCGAAAACTAACCCCTCTACTCAAACACAGACTCCTGGACCATTCACGGCCTGTGGCCCGACAACTGCGACGGCTCCTATCCCGCCAAGTGCGACGCTTCCAGAGCCTACACCGACATCGAAGACCTCCTCTCCGCGGCGGGGGCCACGGAAACACTCGCGTACATGAAGGACTTCTGGAAGGACTACAAGGGCGACGACGAGACCTTCTGGCAGCACGAATGGGGCAAACACGGCACGTGCATCAGCTCCCTCGAACCGACGTGCTACAGCGACTACCAGTCCAAAGAAGAAGCCGTCGACTTCTTCAAGACAACGGTTGCGCTGTTCCAGGCGTTGCCGACGTACCAGTGGCTCGCAGATGCCGGCATCACCCCCTCGTCGTCCACGTACTACAGCCTGAGCAAGATCCAGAGCGTGCTCTCGCAGAAGCACGGGGCTGAGGTCACACTGGGCTGCAAGGGCAAGGCATTGAACGAGGTCTGGTACCACTTTAATATCCGGGGATCGCTTCAAGGCGGACAATTCGTGCCGGCCGCGCCTGATGGGATGAAGGGCCGGTGTCCCTCGCGGGTTCTGTACAGGCCCAAATCCGAGCGCTTTGTAGGTCTGTGACGGGATCACGAGAGGATCTGGAGGATTCCTGTTGCTTGACGCAAGGAAGCATTATGCGATCGCCGCATAAATGACTCATAGATGCAAATATAGACCGAACCCAGCTCGTTTACACATGCAAAATGGGATGCAAAAAGTCCCATGCCAGTCTTGCTTCTCCGTAGGAAAAAAATGCACGCGCATGTATTTGCTGTGTTAGTATAACCCAGATTTAAAAGAACATGAATGCCTCCTTTGTGGGCTCGCCAACTGGCCTAGCATATCGTGTTGCGAGGCGACCATGCGAAAAAAAGGGATATAAACACATCGCATCAATCGGTGCTATTAGGTACCGCTATATTGCAACAGCTGTAGACCTCTCAAGTTCCTTTACATACCATGTCTGCACAAAGCCATTATTGAAAGATGCTGCGCTGCTTTGCTTGCAGGCACCAATTGACCAGCCTGGACGCATTTATTAGTCCAAAGACTGATGCCGTCCACCGAAACAAACCTTTGCAATCCTTGCTCTACGCCAGGGTTGCGTGTGGAGAGTAACTGCAGTGTCGCTTATTTCATGTTGCTCGATTAATGTGGTATGATCTGCAACATTTCAAAATCCAATAACGAGCCCATCTTTTTCTTCACACAGCTTACGTCGAGAATGTCGTACAAAGCGTAATGCCGACTGCGCAACGTGGCCAACCATCGTTCCAACAGCCACCGTTCTGAAATCCCAAAAGAATGCTGGCAGAAAAAAAAACCGCAAATATCATATTCGTACCAAGTCAAGCGGTCGGGTCAAAAAAAAGAGATGGTCAAGAGGGGAAAAAGAACAGACGCTATTGATTTCTCCGGTACAGGGAATCGAACCCTGGGCTGCTCGGTGAGAGCGAGCGATGTTAGCCACTACACCATACCGGATACGATTAGCTGATGTAAGACAGTTTGTTATGTAGTACTATATTCTCTATCAACATGCTCAATCAGCGGCAAACCCGCTTCGCCTCGCTGCGTCTACTTAGCTTTCAGCATGCATTGAGCCATCTCCTAAAACGCGAAACCGCAAATAAAGCTGAACAAGAGAACCCCCCATGAAATAAATAAACGACGTAAAAAATTTTAAAAAAAAAAAAAAAAAAAAAAAATCCTAGCAATGTGCACGGCGCGCAAACCCCCTGAGCACCTCAAAGAAGGAGACCTGTACCTGCGTCGATGGCAAGCCTCGGATGCCCCTGCCCTCGAAGCCGCAGCAAGCAGCTCCCTCGCCGAACTCACCCCCTGGATGCCCTGGGCCGCACAGGGCTATACGGCGACGGAAGCGCAGCACTTTCTCGACCAGACGAGAAAGTCGTGGGAGGCCGGCTCCGCGTACGACTACGCCGTCATCGTCGACGACCAGCCCAGCGGCTCGTTCGGGCTGATGAGGCCGCCCGGCGAACCCGGTGACTTTGAGATTGGATACTGGCTTGCCACGCGCGCGACGGGGCGTGGATGGGCGACGCGCGCGACGGCCATGCTGATCGGGGTGGCGCGGGAGCTGGGCGCCTCGCATGTCCGCATCCGACACGCCGAGTTGAATGCCCGGAGCGCCAAGATCCCCTCGAGGCTGGGCTTCACGTGTCTTGGCAGGCAGGAGGGGACGCGGTGTGTGCTCTGGGTGTTGGCCCTTCAGACGTGAGGCCATAGCCAGGTGCCGCAAAGTGAGAGACATAGCGGGCGCGAGTTTGAGTTCTGGAGTCTCTCCTCGTCCCCATTCCAGGACCTGATCGCCCAGATAATCGGTTGGTCACTGTGCAATGGGCTTTGGTCTTGTTGCACGACCCATCACAGACCAAGCCACAGCATGTTTCCCATGAAGGACTGTTATTGATAGTTAATTTACCATCCTTAGTTCGCCACAGGATGTTCATATGGACAAGTGTTGGTCGATATAGAATTCACGCTGCGTCAAAATCGAGTTTTGTCAAGGTAAAGCATCAGAAAGTCGCATTCCTGTGCTCTCCCAATGAAGGCAGAGCAGAGGACATGACAAGTTGTCTGCTGGAGTGTACTGGCATGGAGAAAGCTGAGAAATCAAGACAATGTACCTGTCCAAAAAAGGCTGCTCAACATGGAGGAATTTGCCCTTGTCGCGACCTGTCTATCCAAACACGCCAATGCGCTGTCTACAACGTCGACGTTACTGTCTCTGTGCACACACATTCAGAAAGAGAGAGAGAGAGAGAGAGAGGGCTTGTATGACTGAAAGCAGGGGCGTAATTTCTTTTAATATCCATCATGGCGCCATCTCTGCGTCAAGGCAACTCCCACCAATGTTCATACAGTTCCTCCAACTTTACATCCCCCGGCTTCCGCAGGTAAGACGTCATATCAGAATGGAGATCCACCTCTTTGCTAGTCTTGCCGTTGCCAAAATACCACGCAAACCTGTTCCCGCCATCTCCCAGGTACTCATAAGTAAAGTCCTCCCACCGAGGCTCCTTCCTCACGGCGCTCAGATGTGCCGCACTGCCGGGCCAGATGCCATGGACACGACCGCCGGGGATCCCACCGTTGTACCACGAACTACAATTGTCCGACACCACCGTCGTTGCAAAAAAGGCATCGCAGTACTCGACAAAATCGTCCGCGGCCTTGGTCGTCGCATCCATCGACTTGATGCCCTCGCGGGACACCTTGCGCAGTATCTTGGCCAAGTACGTCACCTGCGATTCCACGGCATGGGGCACCGTTCCGGATGGTCCCGTGCCGTGTGGTCCATGTAGGAACAACAAATTGGGGAAGCCCGGGGCTGCAACTCCGAGATACGTGTATGGAAAGCCACGATCGCCGTCGACCCTCCAGAGGTCATGTAAGCTTTTCCCATGGGCGATGATGGGAAACGGGGGGATCAAATCCGTTCGCGAACCGGTAGCACAGATGATGGCGTCCACGGGCCGATGCGTCCCGTCTTCCGTCTCGATGCCCGTTTCCGTAAAACGGCGGATCTTGGTCCGGATGTACTCTACATTGTCCTGGGCTATCGCCTCCAGGTATCCCGGCCCAGGAGTCAAACGCCGGCAGTTGGGCGAGAAGTCGGGCACCAGATGCTCGAGCAGCTCTGGCTTTGCGGCCAGGCGCTGGGCCATGACCTTTGTAAACTTGGCCCTCAGCTCCGAGTTATCGGAACTGCCCTTGAAAAAGGCGTCAAAACGTCGCCAGTACTTGTCTTCCAATGTTTTCCGAAACACCAGATACGCTTCCTCGTCATCAAATGTCCTCTGCTCCCCATCGGGTATCGGCTGAGCCTCGAGCGTCCTGTCGTCCCCCGCCCAGCTCGTCGCAATCCACGTCTTGCTCCGCGCATAGTGATCGAGTCGCGCAACTCTGCTCTGCAAATTCGCCACGACTTGGATCCCGCTTGCTCCGTTGCCAATAACAGCCACTGCCTTGCCCGACGGATCGAACGAGGGATCCCAGTCCGAGGCGTGCCGCAAGTGGCCCTTGTAGCCCGACAGGCCTGGATAGTCTGGCAACTTCCAGTCGTTGAAACGCCCCGTGGCCGAAATGACAAAGTCGAACGTCCCAGTCGAGGTCGAACCCGTCTCCTCGTTCACTACTTCCAGACGCCAGCTACCCGTTGAAGCATCCCAGGTCGCGGAGCCCACGCGCTGACGAAACCTGGCGAACCTGTACACGTTGTACTCGCGCGCGACCGACTGCCAGTAGTCGCAGATTTCCGCCCCCGGCGCAAATTTGTCAGACCAGTCCTTCTTGGGGGCAAAGGTTGACTGATACACGTGAGACGGTATGTCGCAGCGCACACCAGGATAGACATTCTCCAACCAAGTGCCACCCTGTCGTCTTCCGAGTTAGACCATTAAAACAAAGACCAAGGCAAAGGCAAACCTACAAAGTCTTTGTTTTTCTCGAAAATGTCCAACTGGATGCCTGGAACCTTGGCCGGCAGCAAGATACCGGCGAGAATGCCCGCCAAGCCGCCGCCGATGATTGCCACTCTCAGCGCTCGAGGCTCGTCGATGAACCTGTCAACGAGGGGCACATGGCAGTCGTCGTATGAGAAGCCAGTTGCTTTTTCGGACCGCTGCGCCGAGGCCGGCTTCTCCCCGTTGGACACCGTCTTGAGCCGGTGAGGCAGGGCGCCATTTGCTACGTGGCTTGCGTGGGCAAGGGACGACGTTTCGACCTCGGCAGTGGCCATTGGGATTGTGTCTCCGGGACGGCGCATGCCAGGCTATGTGCTTTGGACTGTCGCCACGAGAGTGCTACTTATGCTGGCTGGGCACGTCGGCAGCTTCGTGAGTGAAGTCGTGGGAATGGCGCCGTGGGCATGTCGCCATGAGAGCACGTAACGACACCCCACCATCGCATCATCATGGTCTCCGCCGTCGGGGTGGTCCATCATATGGCCTGGGAGCCGACCAGCAGACCAGACCGGACCGCGCGCAGCCTTTGCAATATCGGCGACCCATTGACCCGCCAGCCACTTTCTTGCCTGCGCTGGCGTTGAGGTTGGTACTGGTGCCGGAAATGACGTTGGTACCAGAACCGCGCAGACGTGGAAACAGCCCAAATAACGTCGAATCATGTCAATCTCTCGGGCGTTGAGCGCGGAATTCAGGTGGGGGGCTCGACTAGACTCGACGCGCCGTCTGGTGATATCGTCAGTGGTGGTCCAGACATCTCAAATCCAGTTGCACTCGCGGGTTGCGGCGGGTGAAGGGTTGGCGGCCCTGTCCCGTGCGTTTTCCATTTGCACCAGACTTCGTTTTGGGCAAAGGTGGGGGACAAAATGACGTGGAATAAATAAAATGAATGAAAAAAAAAAAAAAAAAAAAAAAC